>JAHWFO010001074.1:1063689-1081554 GCA_023313115.1 Rhysida immarginata
TAGAGTATAGTATGATATCTGGTTGATGCATACTGCAATGGAGTTATCCCGCAAACTAATTTTCCAGAGGGCGTACCTGTTCTATACGCTCTTCCGGTTTTACCGCTATAGCTCAGTATGCTTGTTTCTTGAAGATTAAGAGTGTAATTTAATTTTAAAAAAATGCCATCACATTCACAGTAACCTGAAAAATAAGTGGATGTATATTTTTTAAATGTCAATAATAGTTTTTAAACATCGATTTTTTGCATCTAATTTCTGAGTATATCATTTTATTATTATCATTATTAACATCTGGTAATCATTATCAACGATCTGAATTTTTAAGTTTAATATCAGTACCTATTAAAGAGTTAGTGTGATTTATTTTAATCAGGAAGGAGTATTACCTTTTTTTTCATAGCAGCTCTTACTATTCCCGTTAAGAAATATTGGGAGTCTTTTACTTGATAGCTCATAGCCTCAACTTTCAAAGCGTCCATCAGCAGCTTTCCTCTTTTAATAGCTTTAACTTCATGATCGGCATTTTCACCCATGTACTGATTAAAATACGTTTTTAATATTGCGTTATTTATTACTGGCAATTCATTCTTCATGTCTGCCGTTAATTGCCTAAAACCGATACAAGGCCAGTCAACTATAGTGGTTGGTTTGGTTTGTTATTAACGTCCTTTTCAACTGCCATGGTCATTTCAGGACGGCGTTATAGGGGCCGCAAATTTTGCCTCGCAAGGGTTCTTTAACGTGCAGCCGGCAAACGACTACACGGGACCAACGGCTTTACTTCCCTTCCGAAGGAAGTGCGTGATCTCAGGATTTTCCCCCTGAAAAAATCCTCGTCGTCCTCGGCCGGGGTCGAACCCGCGTCCTCGGGCATCAGAGGCGACCACGCAACCCCTGAGCCACCGAGGCCGATCAACTATAGTGGGCTCAGGTAATATAATTTCAGGCCCAGTAAAATTGAGATTTCTTTCGTAAGCTTCTAGCCTGGAAAAGGCCAAATTATGAATAAAAATTTCATTTTATTTCATTTCGCTTAACCAGTAAATTATCTTTATAGTTATTATACATCATCTTACCTTTGTATTGAATCAGTTTTCCGTCCTTTAGTCGTTTTGCAAGCTCAGTTTTTAATTGAAATACTGTCCACGTATCATACGACGAAGCCATTATGAAGCTAGACAGCCTCGCTTTGAAGAGCGTATGTTACAGTGGCGCCATCTCTTGGATGCAGTTTTGAGGGATAACCCCATTGTTGCAATAAAACGGAGTTTTCACCAAAATGTATAGTGACTTTATAATCACCCTGTATACCTTTCTTTTCATTTGGCTTATCTGGCACTGCAATAAATGTAAAATATTTTATTTTTTTTCTCCGTAACGAATAGCCATTGAGTCAAATCTTTTTACACAGAAGGTATACTAATGTTCTAGATTGACCTCCTAAAATGTCAGCCAAATCCGTGATTACATGTCCGTGCGGTCCCCTTGTTAGCCGTCCTACAATTTAGCAATCCAGGACGCTACTTAATGTAATATATCTTTAAATATCTTAGTTTTAAGACTTTAGGAATGACTAATAGTCAATAAAAAATATTCATTGGTTTATCATTCCATAATCCAATAAGCAATTGGCTCCAGAAACGCAATTGTCAACTTAAGACTATCGATTAAACAATTCAGTCGTGAACAAGGTAAGTAACATGAATATCATATAAAGGGTAAATATCACTGGCCAACAAAATTTAAGATTTTTCTTGTGACAAAACGAAAATGGGTGATTTTTGGTAGTATTTTTTCTGCTGATTACGAATATAATTTTTAAATTTCTCTAGCACGCACAGCTTTCTTGTTTTACAATGAAACATTTTTAAATCATTCAGTGTTTGGGGCCTGGTAAATTTCCTTGCGGCCCCAAAATATGAATACTTTAACAATGTAGCCGCTTCTCTTCACTCCCATTACTTTAACAGAGAAGTCTCGATGTGCATAACTTGGAAACATGACGTGACAGAAAAAATCTAAAAGCAGATTCGGATTCTACCTACAAATTACTACTAAGAACACTTTGTGTGGCGCTGACCAGATGGGTTGGGAGATGCATTTTTGAGCTTCTGCCAGCTTTTTACGAATGCTACAAGGTGGTGGTAGTAGCAGCATCCGGGACCGGCGGCTTAAAGTGCCCTCCGAAGCACGGTGAGAGGAGTAGGAACCCATCCACTTGCTAGCCGTGTTAGGCGATGCTTAACTTCCAGAGTTGGCTTGCTCTGCGAAAGCCTCCTAGTCCACAACGCCCCCTATATCATTCCATGAATATCATATAAATACCAATAAATCATTCCATGAGTAAAATAATCTGAACCGCAATTACATCCATAAATGTGTAAGGCACAGTCAACAATAAAGCCGCCTAAGCCAATATCAAAATATCATTCCAAGCCAAGTGGAAAAATCCCGGACACAATGACAAATTTTTCCAATGTTGATAATTCCGGAAAAAATTCTGAGCAAATACCTGCATAAATGTGGCCAATAAAGCTTAAATGTCGGAAAGCTGAAGAATTACACGAGTTGAAAGCCTTCTGTCAACCACGCTCTCCAACTGTGTAGCACGAATCTTTGATTCACGCGAATGTTCACGAGCTGCGCTGGTTACGTAACTTTTTATTTCTGAGTTTACGCAATTTAAATCGACGAATTCAGCATCACACTTCGTTGAAACACTAGTCGAAATTGTGCTTTCTCCGCGTGAAACATTGAGACTGGTTTCCGAGTTCTTAACTTATATCTTGTATAAAACTCCGCTTATCCATTGTGAGCTACTATCCATTCTGCTTGCTTTTGCAAGCGCCGGCAGCTTTCTTAGCGAGCCCTGAGCTCGACACGACCCGTCTCGTGATCTCCATAATTCCATACAATCACTTTGATCATCGTGTCGCTCGAGTTCTCGGTCAACCGTTCTCCGTTCCGGCAGGCCTCTTTCTGACGCAGCGTGTTCAGATTTTTTCAGAAAATAGCAAATGCAATAGGAAAAAATACCAAAAAATACTAACATTTAGTACTTTAATTCTAATTTTATTACTAAAATAATTTAATACAAATTTCAGTACTGAATATTAATGTCTTATTGGAATGGAAATTAATGCGTATTACTGGTGTTGCTTAAAGCGGCTTGATCCGGCCTGCAATGGATATTTCATAAGAATATAATATTAAAACCGATTTCAGATTCAGTTTCACGAAAGAATATGAATCGGAATTAAAATTTTGATAGTGAAATTTATTGCAATACCCAATCCTGTATTTGCGTGGAATTAATAAATACAAATTTGAGATCTGTTAAAATAGACTGCAACAAAGGTTTACACAACTACCAGTATTTGAAAGTCCTTCCGTTATAAAAATCATTGCCGCAACTCCTTCCGTTGTAAATCTGTTAGTTTTTATTAAATTTATAAGCACGCTAAGTTGCGTTGCTATGTCAAAAACATTTGCACGAAATTGCGCCGCACCAGTGTTGCTGGCTGAAAAATTTTTTCCCGCTAAAACCGAACTAAAAATCCGCTAGATTCTACTGTTCTAATTGCAATATTTAGCGAATTTTTGCATAATTTTGGAAGTAAAATCCACTTAGTTGGCAACGGATTGTTGTAATAATCCTTATAAATTACTGAAAATAAACAAAATTTATATAGAAATACTAAAAAAATATTAATTATACAAAAATACCAAAAAAATACTCCATCTACAAATTCCAATCTAAAAAATAGTGGCGGATAATTGATAACTTCAGGATAATTCTCTAATATTCTATTTGCTTTTAGAGAATTATCCTTTTTTGCTTTGATAAAGGATAGTCTCTATCCGAAACGTCAGCTCTTTATTTTAATTTTGATTAATTATTTTTGTTTATTATATCTTATTTTTTATTTAATTTGTATTTTTAATTAATAACTATTATTTAATCTAAAAAATACTAATTTAGTACTAAAAATACCAAATCTGGTCACACTGTTTTAACGTCCTCCGCGCACTCTCGGCTAATTTTTCTTCGGCTGACGAGGGTGAACGCGGGCCCGACTGAAAAGATGAATTCCAAAAAAATTTTGACGGAAATTTCCGAACCCGCGATACCCCGCTTCGGCCTACGACTGCTTTCGCGTTCGTTCTTAAGGCGCCCCCAGACGATCAAAATTTTGATCAAAATTCGCTTCAATATTGATGCTCTATATTGAAGCGCGCATCAATATGTTTCAAAACGCATCAAAATTTGCTTCAATATTGATGGAGGATCATATTTTCCAAAACGCATCACCAATACTCATTCAACGAAAAATATTCGTACTGCTTGGTCGTGGTTGTTGTAAATTTCGAAATGTTTTCCAATTCGGATTTGGGTTTTCTAGCATTGACTCTTGCACTGTGTGAACAAAAAAAATCAAAGAGGAAGAGAAATAGACGCTGGTCCAAAGAGTGGTACAAGCTGAGAAGCTGCTTTTTTTTTGCATTGCAATTTTTTTTTTGTTTTTATTATAATAATCTTTTGACTTCACACACCACAATTCCGGATAATCACGATATGCAGCTATTAGCAGGGTTGTGAAATCCCGATCACTAGAAGGGGAGCTTGGTGAGCTCGGTGGGTCATCCATGTTCTCACTTCGCCGTCTCGCAAACAACTGAAGGAAACCTTCGCGGTCTCGCAAATAACCTTGATATTGAAGGAATTTTTGACAAAAACCTCCTAGACGTTCAATATTGATAGGACGCTTTCTTCAATATTGATAGGACGCTTCAAAACACTCTTAGACGATCAAAAATTGTATCAATATGGTCTTCCATCAATATTGAAGCGAATTTTGATCAAAATTTAGATCGTCTAGGGGCTACTTTACAGACCCTGATGTGTCTGTCTCACCGATCTCTGTCTTTGTGTTTTAAGGAATTGGCATCCACAGTATTTAAGGAATTTGGTTATTTTTCTTTGTTATTATTGATGCATTGTTAAAGTCAAATAAATAAGTAATACTTGTTTGCTAAATTATAAAAATAATAAACAAAGGAGTCATAATTTTTGCAAGAACAATAGTATTTAATTTTCAATTATTTTCAATATCTGAATCCACAAACTTATTAGAGTTAAAATTTCTTAGCAGGTGGACAATTTGTGGATAATTCGCAAGTAAACAAATAATTTTTTTTAAGGGGAGCAAGATAGTCATAATAATAAGCGTTTACAAAAACGAAATAATATACTGTTTACTAATTTATTTACAAATCGCGGTTATAAAATATATACTCTTTAATAAACTCTTGGTTATACCCATCAGAAAATGCCTACTGCGACGCCAAATTCGTAATCAACGTTTGTCGCAGGAAAAAACAACTCGTGATTCACGTTCACAGGTAAAAATCAGTGTTATCAGAAAGCAACAGTCAGTTATATCTGTGAACATGGAATCACGACTTAGCTCTCACTACTCTACACAACACAAAAGATATTAGAACAAAGACGTGACTTTGTCTAGTGCAGCCTTCATTGATTTTCGGATGAAACTTAAGCTAACTTATTTCGTGCAAGCTACACACCAACAACAATGGAAAATTTAATAGACAATTAATCAGAGAATGATCATTAATATTTCTGAAATGAATCCTCAAGAAAGTAATTTCTAAATGCTTTTAAGGAGATAACTTCAAGGCTCCATCTTATTAAGTACCGAAAGGTGCTTTATGCTATCAGTGTGGGGAAACGTGTCTGTCTGTCTGTCCGTCCGTAACTCTAACTCCTCCGAGGCTATGAAAGAATTTCAAAATCCGTTTTCGTCAGTCGATGAATATGGTTCATGGCACGAACCAATCACAATTATTATCTAAATCGGTTCATTGGCACGTGCACAAATGGTACCTCAATTTTCCCGCCAAGCAATTTTCAATGGGAAGATATATTAAGTAATATATCAAACAAATCGTAACGACGAGATAGAGGCGGATATAGATTACTATTTTCACCAATTGATAAATATGGTTCAGGAAATGAACCATTTTGAAAATGGTTGTAATCAAAACAATGGCACGTGCTCTAATGGTACCCTTATAACACCCTCAAATATTTTCAATGCTAAAATATGGCATGTAATATATCAAACGACTTGGAATGATGTGTCATGAATGAATATAATGTAAAATTAATGATAGTCGAAATTGGTTTCAAGGAACCTGGTTTAGTGGAACCCTTATGGTTTATTGGAACTTTCAATGCTAAAATATGGCATGTAATAAAATCAAAAGACTTGGAATGATATGTCATAAATGAATACAAGGTAAAATTAATGATAATCCAAATTGGTTCAAAGGTACGTGGTTTAATGGTATCATTATGGTCCATTAGAAACTTACAATGTTAACATAAGATGGTTAAAAATATGGTTCCGCGAATGGTTTAGTTTAACCTTTCGGTACTTGGTTATGTCATTCCTTAATGGTTTATTTTAGACTATCGACTCTAAGATGAACTGAAATTGCAAGAAAATGATCCTATCACATTCGTATTTTCCAGTGATGTGGCTTCCCATAATCTGTCCTATATAAGAGGACTATTTTTTTTCAACCTCCGATCGTGCTGTTCAGCTCCCCCACCATAACATTTGAAAATTCCGAGTCCAGCCGTAACCACTGAGAGAGAAGGCCTCCACAATGAAACATAATACATTGTTATATAGATAGGGCAAATTTATGGCTTATTATTGGTACAAATACGAATAACAATGGCCTATCTATGATGATGTAACAATATATTACGTTTCATTGCGGAGGCCTTCTCTCTCGGTGGTTACGGTCCAACCAATGCCACCTAAAAAAGAAAGCCTGTGCACTGAAAATTCATACATTGTTACATGATCATAAGAAGTCATAATTTAGGGCTTATTATTAGTAGAAATACGATTAACAATGCCTTTTTGATGATGTAACAATGTATGAATTTTCAGTGCACAGGCTTTCTTTCTAGGTGTTGTTGGTCCAACACATCAGTTGGAGCTCAGCTGCAGGCTCTTTAATATGGCTGGCATGATTGATTCTCCTGCTAAGTGCGAAATGCGTAGCGTCATTTGTTTTCTACAGGCAGAAGGGAATATCGCACCAGAAATTCATCGCCGAATAAGCAGTACACGGTGCAAATTGTATGAGTGATGGTGTTGTGCGAGAATGGTACAGGAAATTTAAAGATGGCCGAACTGACGTTCATGATGAAGGTGCACAAGAACGCAAGTTTGTCGCTAGTGAATACGTTGTTCAGCGAGTTGACCAAGTGGTTCAAGAGACGGAGATTTGCCATCTGTGTGTTTTCCACCTGCATGACACCGATATGACGCCGTGGAGACCTATCTCAACATGCTGGCGACAAACTTCTACGAAGAGGGTATTGGAAAACTCGTCCACCGCTATGACAAATGTCTCAATCTTTACGGTGGCTATGTCGAAAAATAACTTTGATTGTACTTGACTCCTGGTAATAAAAATAATTTTGTTATTCGCTCTTGCCTTTATTTTATGCCCCATCGGAGGTTGAAAAAATAGCCCTCTTAGATTACAATACTTAAGATTGCAGCTAGTCGTTACTAATTGGACTGCTGACAACTCAAAGTTGCCTAACGAAAATTCGAATTTTCATACTAATACGAAGGTCAGTCAAATGAAAACCGGAAATATTTTTTACAGCTCCTTTATTACAGACAGAGTTGGAACAAGTACACAATTTTTCAATGTAGTCCGCATTTCCGCCACCGAGTCAGGAGGGCATGGATACCTCGGGAAAAATAAATCTTTTGGCTGTGCGTGCAGCCACTCGTTCACCGCTTGTTTCACCTCCGTGTCGGTCGCGAACTTGTGGCCACCTAAGGAGTCCTTTAGTGAGCCAAAAATGTGGAAGTCAGAGGGCGCGCCACTTTCCGGTATTTCAGCTCATCATGGACAATATGCTGAGCAGAGCCATGACTGACCTGTAATGCCGTTGCAATGACAACGATGGTGACCCGTCTATCCTGCAGAATCATCTCCTCCGCCGTTGCAATCGCCTCGGCTGTCACAAGACGATGTGCCTGGCCTGGCCTCGGCGCGTCCACCAAATTTGTTGTGCCGCTGCTGAATTTCTTACATCATTCGTACACCTGAGTCTGCGACATACATGCAGCACCATACTGTGCCAACAAGCGTCGATGGATTTCTATTGGTTTCGTGCCTTCACTGTGCAGGAAACGGATCACTCCACGCTGCTCTTCTTTGGTGCATTCCAACAGAGGGGCCGCCGTATTTGAAACGCCCGTATGGCGCCGCTGGGTCACGTGGGGACGCGGGACCAACGCCAATTGATGGCGGGAGAGTCTACGTACATGCGTACCGGGTCTGATCGCAATGGGGGCATTTTTCGATTTTCTACAGCGGTTTTCTGGTTTTCATTTGATTCAGCCTGGTAGCAACAACGTTGTAATAATATACTCCTCCCAAGGCTAAGGTCAGCTCACAAAATAGCATTATGATAGAATTTGAATCGATTGTACACCGAGCTGCCAGTTTATTAGGTGCACCTCATAAAATATGCAAATTGAGTAACTTCCTGTTGAACGTTTTCAGCCTATCTCGTTGAATCCATGCCCAAACGAATACAGGCGCTTTTGAGGGCTAATGGAGGTTCAACACGCTACTAGACAGGTGAACCTAATAAAGTGGCAGCTCAGGATTCATACAGGATCGAGTCACATTATTATGATCACCCCTTACGTTTGTCTTCGGGGTTGCCCAGCCGAGGAACTATGTCAGGTGTTGGGAATTTGTTAGGTGACTATATAAGGTGCGTTTCCACTCTGTTAAAAACAGATCACTCATTGCTGCATTGCGTAAGAAACGTGATTTATCAGATCTGGAAAAGGGAATGATAATCGGCTTTCGGGCCAAGGGTGGCAGTATTTCGGAAACCGCGCAGTTTGTGAACTGTTCTTGTGCTGCTGTAGTTAAAGTGTACCATGACTGGAAAAATGGGACCGTTCAGAATAAGCGGTATGGGAACTGTGGAGCACCACGTGCCATTGATGAGAGAGGTGAACGTCGGCTACGAAGAATGGTGCTGCATCATGTCTGTAAAACCACAGTACAGAGGACCCTGCTACAAATGGGCCTCCGCAGCAGACGGATGGTCACCGCACCCATGCTGACGAAAGTTCATCACCAAAAACGGCTTCAATTTGCCCAACAGTACAGAAACTGGACCACTTCTGACTGGAAAAAGGTTGCCTTCTCCGATGAGTCACGATTTCTGCTCCACAGAAGTGACGGCCGTTGGCGGATGAGACGGGAAACCTCCGAGAAAAGCATCCTGCAACCATTATTGGACGGATCCAGGCTGGTGGCGGCAGCATTTTGGTATGGGGAGTGTTCTCGTTGGCCCACTGATACCTGTGGGCGGCAGCACAATGGTCTGGGCTCACTGATACCTGTGAAAGGCACTCTCAACCGATTCGGTTATTCATCCATAATTGCAGATCATGTACACCCATACATGGCGACTGTCTTTCCAGAGGGAGATGGTACGTTCCAGCAAGATAATGCGACTTGTCATACGGCTTGAGGAACACGACTAAGAGTTCCAAGTACTACCCTGGCCCCCTAATTCCCCAGACCTCAACCCAATCGAGAACTTTTGGGATCACCTCGATCGTCATGTGCGTCCTATGGAACAACCACCGCGTACTCTTCAGCAGCTGTCGGATGCTTTACAGTCTGCATGGCAACAGCTACCAGTAGAAACCTACCAGAATCTTATTGACTCACTCCCACGCCATCTAGCTGCTGTCCGTGCTGCTAAAGGCGGGTATTCGGGTTATTAGCTGGTGGTCATAATAATGTGACTCGACTCTGTACTTTGTTGGAGTAAAGCTAGCATTTAGGGGAGTTTCAATAATTTGTTTCATGTTTATGGTGACTATTGTTTAAAAAAATCGCAGCACAGGTTTGAAATTTTACACGTGAGTTCGGTAGCAATCGAATTTATCATTCCGTTCTCCATTTTCAAGTTTGCTATCAAACTGCCTTCAAAAATTGAATTGTTCTGTGAGGGCTACGTCGTAGCCCTTTCCGACGCTGGTTACTAATATTCCGAGATAATAGAAGAGTGTAAGGGAAAAGGTTTCATTATTTTCAAGAATGGTATAATAAAAGTTATTAAATGCAGAAGACAAATGGATAAAAGAATCAACAGTGCAGCGCCGCTGAACGAGAAGCGCACCCCTATTCTTTCCGTACTAAGGCTAACATTCGAACAGTGAAGAGGATAGTCCTTACGGAGAATCCGCCAACATAACGGGCCATTGCAAGCAAGTTTGAAACCTCTCTTACATCGGTAAACCCATATTACTCGTCAAGATTTGAAATTAAAACGCCGCCATAAGGCCCGAGTTAACGCTTTGTTACCAAGACACATTGCAGAGAGGCGAACCAAAGGCAGAAAGCTGTATGAACGTTATTTGGCTTGGAAGAAAGTCGACCAAATTTAGAGCTTAATATTGGTAGAAATGCGGTTAACTTTGATACGTTGATACGACTCGGTCTGACTGGGTGAATCAATGCAAGGAGAGTTTTCCGACAGGATTATGGTAGTTGCCGGATACAGCTACAATGGATATCTGACCATCAAAAAGGCGAGATCTAAAGCAAAAATAAATGCTGCCTAGGATCAGGAAAATGTCTTGGAACAAAAATAGATGGTGGAGGATGATAACGATATCCCACGGTTATATAGCCCTAGAGCGAAGGACGTGTACAGCCACCAGGAAAAGACAAAGCCACACGGCTAATTCGACTGTCCAGTACTGTGCTCGAATGGAACAGGAAACTGGGGTTAAGGTTATCCCATTCTCAGAAATCCCTGTCAAGTCACTCGATGTCTCTCCCATGGTTTTTTATGGATTTGGTCTCCTTAAAATAGCTCTTTATGTAAGATGTCCGGAACACTTTCTGGATTATGGAAAGCCTTTCAAGAGGAGTGGAACAGAATCGACCTCGCTGTTCTCCCCATAAGCCTCTTACAGTAGAAATCAAGAGGTCGAGCGATTGCTAGAAGAAAGGGCCATCACATGGAGCACAATATGTGATGGAGAAATACGTTCCAGTAGATCTAGAGTAAGGGTATTCTCGTCACCATAAACATGAAACAAACCTCTTTACAGTTCTTGTAATCGAAAAGGTCTTAAAATGATTACCCGATAACCAAGCCAGGCCAAGATTAAAGATGGAGTTAAGCTGGGAGGAGTTTAGTTAATTAATGAGCTATGATAATATAATGTAGCCACTAATATTAATTCTAACGAAATGGAATCTTCCATCAACGTCAAATGGAATAGATTAAACGTTCGCTATAAATCTGCGTGAACACTTGTTTTGTCTTCGTGACAAAGTACACTCACATCGCACGGGCTTCGGTCAAAGTCGAGCATGGAAAAATGCCTGTTGTACATTATTGTTCTTTGAGTTCAAATTCTGCTATTCCCGGTTCTGGCAATCCATCTGGGCTTAGGTATTCGTATCATGCGATAATGGTACAAAATTTTAATCCGGAGACATTGGAAGCTTCATGGTCACCCAAACTTACTTAAAATAGATAAGGCGCTGATGGGAATCGTGTAAGCACAGTAGTGGGAATAAGTGTACAAAAAAGAAAAAAATAATTTTTGGTGTCTCATTTAAATAGAAATTCAAATTTTAAATATTTTCATTTTAAAATTAATTCATTTGTTTATAAAAGCTTTAGATTGAATAAACCAAATAACCAAATACACTTCCTATTTAACTATCTCCAGTACTTCAATGGAGAAGTTAATTTTTAATCCTTTAATCCTTCAGTACATCTTTCATTTTCTAATTTCTAATAAATAACCATAAGCGTCTATTAGTATGTCCTCTATTTTTAGGCTCGAAGGCCCTCACATCCTTAATAACAGGTATCCGGACATTTTTGAAAAGATAAGTACAGGGTTCTCGTAATTAAACTGATACTATTTGGAACCTACGCAAAGCAATCTACTAATCGTGAAAAATTTCTGCAGTTGCAAATGTCGCCGAAATGTGGCTCTGCTGTAGCCTAGGTAGGCGATACTTTATTAGCATAAAAGGCAGTTAAAAGATTAAACTGCAAATAATCGAAATTGGCAAAGACATTCCGATGATCAGCTCTGCTCGCCATTCCGAAACCCATACGACGTTAAATTGCAGAGCGCCACATTTTCTATCGGCAACATTTACAGCTACAGAAAATTTTCACAATATCTTTCTTCTAATGTCTTGATTAGTCCCCCTGCCAAACTTGGCACATTCCGGTTGGTATATTGTGTTACCGAAGGCTCATTTTAATTATCAACACAATGTATAGAGGGTGTTGAGGAAAATACCGAAACAGTCGAATAACTTTAGAATAACAAAAGGTGCTAGAATCATAAAATCCAGATATATCTATACGAAAGTGCCTGTGGAAGCAAAAATTGGCCATTCATCACTTTGTGTAGTCTAGCGGTCGCCGATTCTTCTATTTACTTGCTTACCATTTGCTCAATACAGCACGGAGCTAAAGGAGTGCTTCCTCTATCGTCTTTCACTCTATCGATTGAATAAAAATATTTCCTGCGCATCTAGCGTAAGCGCTGAGAAGTACGAAAACTAACTTTTGAGCCATGATAGATAGAATTACAAAGTTGTAGAGAGTCATCGATTTAGTAGAAATTCACTCTTTGCATAAAGAAAATAAAAGCGTAAAACTAGTAAATGGGGGGGGGGGGTCCCCCATTCTGTAATAATATCTAATTCGCTAGGGTACAATTTAGTGCTTCAAATTTAAAGTGTTATCTGTGAAATTTTACTTTAGAGCATATGAAATGTCCACTGTGAGAGACCATTCATAAAAATTCATTAAAAAAATTGTTAACTAGTTATTTGCAAGTAGTTTTCCTTCTTTGCATCTGTGAGGTTCCTGGGGATAATTATGGAAATGAGTGGTCGAATGAATAGTTAATTATTTATAAAGGACTGCGCCAGTGGATTATACTTTCCACAAAGTGTTTATGATAAATTTAAAGTTTATCCCATTCACACAAACTAGTTTCTTCCCGCTTAAACAGGCCCGGCCAAGTGAGGAGAAAATCAAAGTACTCGAGGCAGTGTTTAACATATAAAATAGAATATTTATTAGGAACATTCAACAATTGTATAAAACAGAATTTGAGATAATAAGAAATAAAATTTAATCAATGATCTGTAAACCAATGTATCTCTAGAATGATTCAATTTGTAAAAAGGAAAAACTTTATCGTTGTATTAAACAGATAATTTGTATTTCAGAAATAAATGCTCAGAGTAGACTTCTGATAATGGTAATAAATGTAATTATAATTCTTTAAGACAAGAATAGAATTTGGAAATTCTAACAATCAATTTTCTAAGACTAAAAATAATCTCAATCGACTTGTAAGTCTTAACTGGTTAATAATGCTAATTAAAATATAGAAATATAGAATCACTGTTCTGTGGAATTTTGTATCAAATGATTTAACAATAAAGAAATAGGTTCTTCTGACAGAGCTTAACTTAGATATTCAAATTTCTGGCAATAATATAACTAATGGCAAGACTTTATGTAAGATAACAAAATGATCGGACTGATGCAATTAAACTTAAAAGGGTGATAGAATTAAACTGAGTTGTAACTTGACTCTAAAATGTAATTGTCTTTCCCACTAGAATTTTATGAATAAGAATGTTCCGTTCCCATTTTAAGTGAATAGAAATTGAAATAAAGAAAACATGAATAATATGAATAGAATGGCCATTGAGACATTAAATTGGAACTGGGCTTTACCGTGTTTTCTCGAATCTGTCCGCTCTTGGATGGCACTCGCTCTCTGGCTCCGTCGAAACGTCTGGAGGGGGGGTGGACTCCTCTTCAGAAATGGCTGGTAGGTTTCTCTGCTAGGCTCCTTCTTCCATGATGAAATTTTTATACCGTTCTGGGCTGGCTTTTCTTCTCTCAAACTAACATTAACTTTCTTAGCTATTGAATTGATTGAGCTGGTGCGCAGCTAGATGGAATATACTTAAAAATCCTCGGCATCGAGCTAACTCAAGAATTACGTGGTGTGAAACGTAATGGAAAAACTAAACTTAATCAGGAGTTAATAATACTAATTTAAATTTTCCCATCTGAATTCATTTGAATTTCAGATAGAGGCCGAATTGGAAAATAAAATTGCGAGTAGGTGAACCGCACACCCGGTTCTCTTAAAATCAGAACTTCTACTACTGAAGATTCTTTCTCTGGAACTATTGACAAAACAGATCCAGTTTCCTTAACCAATCAAACGTTCGAATACACGCTAGACAATCACCAAAAGGTGATTCTTCAACCAATCAAGAACTTGGTAACATTTCTCAACTTATTTGAAATTTATCACTCACGTGACAATTAGTCACATCTGGCCATCTTCATCGTTCAAGGTTCACTCTTTGTTTGTTCTTAAAAACATGTTACACTCCTACTTCGCGTCTCGAATTCGATCCTAACAACTTTTCCAACTCTGCCAATCCTCTTGGGTCCTTGAACAAAAGTCAAAACAATCCTATTCTATAAGGTGTAAACTGAATCCTTGACAATCCCCTTGCTGTTGACAGCAATTCTGGCACCGTTTAAGGGCTTCTTAAAATCGAGCAGAGAAAAAACATTTAAAATATTATTTATTATTTAATTCTTTACCATCTCTAAATCCGTTCTAAATCTTTCAAAAATGCTAAACTTACGATTCCATAAACAATCCTAACATGAATAAATTATTAAATTTGCATAATTAACGTTAATAAATTCTAAATTCTAAAACTGGCTAAATACTCATTCTCGAAATCCTACACATCAACACACTTCTGCTGAAACAACTTGTTATTTGGATACGTCTTCAAAGAAGTAGTTCAAATGCCAGGAAAAAATCCATGGAAGCAAAATCTGATGGAATAAGCTTCTGATAAATTCTATATTTTTTATGGGATATATTCATAGTGATTAAGTTTCATTAGTGATTCTTTAATATTCCATTCGGTTTCATATAATCCAAACGTGTATGTTAACTGAATATTTTTTGAGATACGCTTAATGAAATGATCTTAATTCGATAAGCTTAAATTACAGAGCATCATTAGAAAAAAACAAAAACAAAAAAACCGAAATTTCTCATTTTAGAATGATTGTAAAGCAACTATATTTTCATTGTTGATCATTGCATTTAAACTGGTATCTGAAACTTATTAGTCTTCTTAAAAATCTCTTCTTCGTATGTGCTCTCCAAGTTGCGATTGTCCTTCGGTGAGATGAGTGTCCTTGCAGGAGCGTTGGAACAATTGAGTTGCAATTATAAACCTGATATTCTATGGTTAGTTTTGTGTTAATTAGAGCGATTCCTGTATGTTAAATATGTAAGTTCTTATTGTATTTTCCTGACTATCAAACTTGAATAGTTGCTGATATTTATAAATGCACTAGTCAGACTTTTTTAAGAATCCAGAGAATGATTGAGCAGCAACGTTAATAAACATTTGCTTTGTAAATACGAATTAAATTACTTATCATTTGAAATAACTTTCGAATATTTGTGAAGCATATTATTGTTTTTTTATATGTAAAAACCGAACTATGAAAAATAATGTTATCTGAAATTGTATTGATATTTCACCTTAGATGAATTTTTAGATAAATTTATTGAATTTTTCCAATTATTAACAAATAAATTTAATATTTATTTAAAATTTATTTTTATATTTAACATTAAATAAGGAAAATCTCGAAACTGAGATACTTATTTTGTGTAGAGAAATTGTCATTCTATGAGGGTTAGTTCTCCTTTTCGTCCAGAGATAGCGGCGCAAGTACGAAGTCTTTCGAGTGCTTAGATGGGAGACTGCAGGGATGGGAGACTGCAGTGCTTAGATGGGAGACTGCGAAGTCAAAAGTAAATTGAGGAGACTTTTAATTAAAAGAATGAAAAGTGATTTAAATTAAATTTTTTAAATTAATTTTGCGCGTTTTTTAAGACCCCAAAATTGTTTTAGTAATAAAGAAACAGTTTTAACGAACTCAGATCTTGAAACTGATGGAATGTATTGAAAATATTTTTAAAATGTTAGTGCACTTATAAAAACATTCGCCGATTTTTCTCTGTTATATTTAGTCTTCACCTATTAATTATTGTAATGGCACAGAGTTTTTTATTTATCGAATTTCCTTATTTTAATGAGTTCTTAAAGCTATTTCGAGCCGAAAAGCTCTCACGAGCAACACAATGTCCAAATTTGGGGGGGATGTCAAAAAGTTTGGTTAAATTGGAAATCCGTTTTAATAAGACACTAAAACAGAATTAACTTAAATTTCAAATGACAAGCCAATTAACTTAAATTGATGTAAGCCAATTGTATTCATTAAATGGATAACCTTTTGCTGATTTAAAGAGCAGTAGAAGGAGTTGAACGATAATTAAATTGAAATCTCGGAGGAATCGGAAACGTTTCTGGCCCTCATCCATCTACTCACTCACTGGACGCACGGTCATAGGGCAAGATAAAAGAAATTAGAAGTGCGGTTGTGGTGTTGTGTGATGTTGAAACGCTTCCTTCCTTCGAGCGTACGACCCCCAACGTCAAACACGACTTGTTTTGGTACCGTCCGACTGTTTCAACACAGCTGTTCAGTTCCCATTGCAGTTACAATGGACGGCTTGTACGTCACACGAGACAGGCTTCTATCTCTGTCGTATTGATTGGATATTTATGAATTTGGTCGATGGGAGCTTATGAATTATTCACATTAATTCTTCAGTTAAAATTACATATAATACTCTCGGTAACGAACGGCTTTCGCAGTTGATGATTAATCACAGTTGAAAACTCATGTTCATGCCACTTGGCCAAGACTGGAAATGCAGACATATGACAAGAGGAACCACTTGTATTGATAAACGTACAGTTGAATAATATCCCATAAATCAATCGGTTAAGAGTATGGGAAGACAGAGATTAACTATTGCGCGGTAGAGACAATGTGTTTATTGTTGCCCCATCAAGAAAAATTGCCATTACATAGTCAATTAAATCATCTAGATACATTTGACTATATAGGAGAGGATTATAAATTAAATAAGCTTTGAAAAAAGATCATAATTTTCTATAGTTTTTAAAAATATTGATTTAGAGATCGATTTAATAAATGTCTTAAATGTGGAACGCATAATCAACAATGAAAATTACTAATGAAAATGCTAAAAGGGCACAATTTACATTAAAGATTTTTGAGCAAAATAAAATATTAAGAAAAAAACTACATTCAATAATCATTAAAGACTTTCAAAATTATAAATAATAAATACTGTATAAAATAATTAAAACTACAAAAATTATTTTCTTCAAAATATTTTTAATATTTAAATTTTACAAGGTTATTGAAAAATATGGAGCTTTCAAATATTTATTTCAAACAACCTATACAAGACAGAAATATATTCCGCACATCATTGGATAGAGGAAGGTTCAAAGTTTTAAAAGCCACCCTAGAGGTTCATTCAGTGCCACACAGGGAGCTATTTTTGTTTTTAGGAAAATGGCGACCCCACCGGAGTAGTTGTTATGTGTGCTACAGTTTGCGAAATATGAATCCATTGTTGCAGTGCCGTAGCTTATTAAAACTGGGACCTGGGCAATTGTGTCCCCTTAATGTACATTGTATTTTGTGCCTCCTTACATATACGTATTCTGTACAGCCAAGTGCCCTCTCACCCCATTATGCCAACGCCC
>JAHWFO010001074.1:1081654-1108682 GCA_023313115.1 Rhysida immarginata
AAATGCAATATGAATTCCACCATGGTTCAACATCACAAGCAATTTACGAGTGGCATAAAAAATTCGTAGAAAATACGTGCGAGAACGACCAGTGTTTTCACTTTGCATATATAACCATTTTCTACGAATTTATTATGCCACTCGTAAATCTGGTTATGATGAGGAGGCTGTTTGTTGAGCCGACGACGAAATTCACGTTTCTCTTAAACAATGGATTCAAAACTGTAGCGCACAAAACGACTTCTCCTGCGGAATGTTTCTGTCTTTTACAATTTGTTTGAAATAAATATTTGAAACCCTGTATTTCAAGTGTATTTATTCCATCACAAATGGATTATCAATTTCCAGAGGCTGAAAAGGCAAACTATTAAGCTTATGGGCGAGCAACAGAGACTAGTAAAGCATTAGAAAAATGAGGAAAGTAATAAATATCAATTGGAGTTAATATTCTAAACAAAAGGAAAAACGGAAAAACAGCGACATGGATTTGAACCAGGGACCACGAGCATCACGATCGTCTCGTTGGGCTTCCTAGTTAGAAGAGGTGACAAATGTTATACTCGTGGTTCTTGGTTCAAATCCAGGTTGCGGAATTTTCCCTTCTGTTTTTTCCCAATATTATGTTAGAAAAATGAGCTTCGTGGATGTTTTTTCAATTTCATTAGCCTTCTAAAAACTTAGTTCTTTTATCCAACTGTAATAGGCCTAAGTCCATTATGAACTTTCTTTGAAGAGCTTCACTTTCCGTCTCTTACTTAGGACAAACTTAACTGTGCTGTGCTAACGCAGTGAAGAAGATAAAAATTACATGCCTTGAAAAAAAAATCGACGCCCCACGAAAGAAAAACGCAATTGACAAATTCACGAAAGTTCATATGTGGAAATGTACTCGTACATGTATTCGTACATGCTACGTATAAAAGGAGAAATGATTAGACTTTCAGGACCAGGCCTGGCCCAAGAAAATGTTCTTTCGGAACCTATTTTCAAAAATATGAAAAATATTTGTAATAGTAAGGTGGAAAAGAAAAATATTGCGTTCGCATCGTCCTCGGGTCGGTCCTGTTGAGAACAATTGAATGATTTATTGGACAGAAAACGTCAGACAAAGTGAGCAAATCAATATTGCGATGGATACAAACTGTTACCGACGTGGTATGGATTCTTAAAATTGCTGGATGATCTTTTTGAGAGATATCTTATTAATGATCTCGAATTCGCAGACTAATAATTCGTCGACAATTTTGAATTGGATGCAAACGGCACCTCATTGCATCTCAAATGTGTTCAGTAGGAGATAGATGTCGATCTAGCTGGTCAAAACGGTGTGTGTGTGTGTTTTATGTGGAGACATTCCATGGAGAAGCGACTCTTGTGTGGCCAAGCGTTATATTGTTGCAAAATAAGCCCAAGGTGCCGAGGAAGGAACGGTAGCACAACGGGTCGCAGAATATCCTGAACACGCACACACCATTCTGCTGTGAGGGAGCTACGGCGGACTATAAAAGCGGTCCGACTGTTAAACGAAATGACGCCCCAGAACATAACTCCGTATTGTCTAACAAAGAAATGGGCTCTATTTAGGCCGTGTCCATGCACTCTGCAAAATTTTAATCATATGTAGTCGAAAAATGTGAATTTGATGTGAAGTTTCGTCATGATCGGATCGTTTTTTGTTTTTTTTTTGAGGTATGTTCTAGTGTCAATTTTAGTTCAATACTTTCAATACTTTATCACGAAAACGTTGCAAATCATCTTTTGGCATGACAGAGCAATCTTTGATCCATCAGATCATGATGTCTTGCCCAATCGCCAACTTCTCTTTTGTGCCCACAAGCTGAGCTGTCATGACGTTTGGTTAACATGGATATTGAGCAAGACTTCAATTCGTTAGACCAGCAGTTCTCAACCTTTTCACAGGCGCGTACCACTACGTATAATAAAATAATTAATAAAACATTGCCAATGGCCCTTTGGAGCCTTCAGAAGTCTCGTCGTTCAAGTACTACCGGTTGAGAACCGCTTCCTTAGGCCAATCTGTTAGATTGTATGCTTGGATATGCCTTAATTGTCCTCTAGAACAACTCTGTGATATGACTGTAGTCTTCACCATTGCGACCTCGGCAGTACTGTAGCCTTCAATACTGATCTCCCTTTTCAGTACTATGGTGAATACCGGGTAGAATTTAGAATTCACTTCTTAATATAAATGGATGACTTCAGAAACTTATATAGCACGCTCTCACATGAAAATATGTTCTCTTGAGAGCCATAGTTAGGTAATTTGATTTGAATTGGAAATATTTTTTTTTTTTAATTTCTAAATCTTATATATGAATGAAACAAAAAACTGAAGTGAAAATATCATATATTAAATTGTCATCAACCTTAATTTCAAATTATGACCTATTGCCTGAATCATTTTAATCAAAGGAAATCTCCTCTGTGCCGGCCAGGTGGCCGAGAGGACTAGGGCGTAGGCTTTCTAGTACTCGAGTCCGCCTGGTCGTGGGTTCGAATCCCGCCGTGGGCATGGATGTTTGTGTTTGTCCCGGGCTGCGTACTGTTATAACTTGTGTAAAAGGCGCAAAATGACCTTAGTAGTCGACGCCAAGTTTCTAATAAACCAACCAACCAAATCTCCTCTGATGACTGGCTAATATAGGCAGATACCGTAAAAGAACAAGAATAAGGTTGAAAACTTTAATTTAAAATTACTCAAAAATAACTAAAATGCCATGATGAAATTCTGGCACGTGCACATTTTCCCCATTAATTAATACGTATATACCATTAATTTTTTTAGTTTTTTGCCTGTATTTCACCAGTTTCTACTGATTTGATCATTTTGTAGTTTGACTAATAACATTGACAGTGAAATAGTGCTCGGCACTAATTAAATTGTTAAAAAAATTACACAAGAAAAAAAAAACGAGCATAAAATTGCTTCCACTAATTGGCATCTTATGCCTAATGGCTATAAATTTCTTCTTTCCAATGTTACGAAAAAGACTGTCATTTTTTAAAAGCTTTTATTAAACTTGCAATGTTAGTTTGTTTAGGTCAAATCTTGTAATCAATATTGAACCAACTTCCTGACAAGCTAGAGAGCTGAAACTTGACACACATACACATGATCGATGACAATTTATGTTAAAGTAAAAAATTTTCAAATCGGTTCACTGGGTCGGGTTCTATGGCGCTAATTCATTACTACGAATTGTCCAATTGCCACAACAAACAATTCGATATGGCAGTAGTTAAATGTATCTATTGTTTATTGTTGCAAAATTAAGCATTATTTAGCTCACTAAATAAAACGGTATAAAAGCTTGGTTTTAAAAAACCCTTTTCCTCTTATATTGTTTTAGTTTTTTTATTTGTAGTCACAATTTCAAAGTTGTATAATCTCAAACTAGCTCCTTGAATTATCTGAATAATAATTATTTTGCAAAAAAATCTGGTGTACAGAACGTAACATTTATTCTTCATTTGTAATTTTCACAGAAATATTTTTTTTTATGTCCAACACAGACTAAAATTCTATTAATTTTCTTTAACTCTCTCAGACTCCAATAAAACTGATTGTTTGCCAAAGCCTGCAAGTGGTGGAGAAAAAGAATGACAGCAAGCTAAAGTATCATGATTTATAATAAAATTTGGCGCGAAAATTACATAAACGAAATGTCACGGGATTCCGCCATCTAAAAACAAAACACCGTACAGAAAGACCTCTGTTGAGTTTTCGCTGCTGTTGAATCACAGTGCCATCTGCTGTTAGACAAGTAAATCACCGTTAACATTCGTCAGAAAATAAATTTGCCCTCTGATTGGCTGGGAAAGTAACACCTGCACGCGGCATAGTAGCGTTTCCCACTCTGCGATAACAATGTGTAATTTGCATGAATTTTTATTGGAATTGAAGTCATTAGGAGCCAAGTGTAATGACGGAGGGGAGATCGTTAGGGGGTGAAGTGCTGGGGAATCACCCTGCCGTGACACTCAATTCTCTCTCTTTCTATCTCTCTCTTTCTTCTGTCCTGATAGATAGAAGGTCGAGAGTATCATGACTGATACCCGAAATGAAAAACTCGTCAAAACATTGTGTTATAACGACTAGTAATTACACACAAAAATTATAAAGGATTTTTTATGAATAAACGAATCGTTTCTAAGTTTGAGTGAAAAAGGGGTTAAAATAACAATTTACTTATTATCATTCTACAACATAACTTATAGAATGATAACCAAATTCTTCCAGCACTCAGTAAAGGCATAGAAAACTCTCAATTTTAGTCCCGATTCTTTCCGGCCTCCATTGATGACGACAGTTGAAAAGGACAGTCTTTTCATTAAAGACTTAATTCTTCCAAGAGTCTATAGAGCTCATTAACTAATTCAGAGTATTATGAAAATTTCTTAAATTCAGAGTATATCAATGAGTCCAAAAACTTCAATTAGTTTTAAAAGGAGTAAGAGTTACTGATAATTATAATATATAAAGAAAACTGACTATAAAGACTAAAGAAAGTAAAACGTAAGTTAACGGTTACTCGTATTTTCGAACAGCTTGCGGTCGAATTCTCATTTCCTTTTATAGGCGACGTAAAGAACGATACTTTCTTTTATCACTTCACAAAGAAATTAGTGTATTAGATTATCACTATTTAGTGCTTAGGTGCATGATATCAATCTGCATGCACTTTCTCGCTGTTTGTAGACATACCGGAAAAACTGCAAAATTTTGCGTTTTTATGCTCCTGAGTCTAAAATAAATATTTACAATAGCTTTTAACAATAATAAATAGTAACCGAATTGATAAATAACATAATTGGGGCGTTAATGTCTTTAAAATTACAGGGTCGAGACACATTACTATGACCACCTGCTAGTATCCGGAATATCCATCTTTGACGGCAAGTCGACGTGGCAGAGAGTCAATAAGTCCTCGGAAGATGGTTGCTTGTATCTGGGCCCATTCGGCGATCACCGTGCGTGGTGGAGGGTCCAGCTTGCGGACATGGCGATGAGATGGTCCCACAAATGTTCAATGGGGTTGAGGTCCAGGGAGTTTGGTGGCCATGGGAGTAGCTTGAATTCATCCTCATGCTCCTCGAACCAGTCGTGGACAATTTTGGCAGTATGGCAGGGAGCATTGTCCTGTTGAAACACTGTCGACATGAAGGGGTGTACCTGGTCTGCGACGATCGTCAGGTAACGAATAGCATTCAGTGTACCCTCCAGCGGTATCAGTGGACTCAGACCATACCACGAAAACATCCCCCAAACAGTCACACCTCCCCCACCAGCATGTCGTCTGCCAACGATGGTCTCGGGATGCCTGTTCTCAGATGCTTCCCTGCGAATTCTCCATCGTCGTCCACTCTGTTCACCAGAAACCGCGACTCGTCAGAGAAAGCAACCCTTTGCCACTCGGCCGAGGTCCAATGGCGATAGTCCATGGAGAATTGGAGGCGTTTTCGGCGATGAACAGGCGTCAACATGGGTTCTGTTAACATACGCCTGCTCCGGAGCCCCAACCTCAAGACGGATCGTTGCACTGTCTTAGTGCTGACACGCGTAGTGGTCCCACTGTTCATTTGCTGTGTCAGTTGCTCAACAGTGGCACGCCGATTGGTCTTGGCCAGGCGTCGTAACCGACGCTCGCCTCTAGGATCGATGGCCCGTGGGGCCCCACAGTTACCTCTTCGGTTGCTCGAAACTGTCTGGTTCGTCCAGTCGCGGTATACCTTCACAAGGGCAACCCTAGAGCAGTTCACAAAGGTAGCCGTTTCTGAAATGCTGCCGCTCTTGGCCCGATAGCCAATGATCATCCCCTTTTGGAGGTCCGACAGGTCACTTGCTCTGCCCATGACGGCGAGAATTGCTGTGTTAACGGATGCTACTACACGTCTGCTGTTGTCAGCTTTTAATGATATTCAATGATTTTTCATCTGCATACCATGGGACGTTCCAACATGTTCGAGGAGAGGTGGTCATATTAATGTGTCCCGACCCTGTAAATTGCGATAGCACTGACCTATAAACAAGCTCTCTAAAAATGTTTTTTTATACATGTAGCTCCTTCTAAAAACCCTCATTGAGTTATAATCGAATAAATTTAAATTTTTCTTTTACATTTTATTTATTTTATTTGAATTAAAGAGTTTTTTGTTCATTATGTTCATTATTGGCCACTAGATATAACGTACAATAATTGCCCGGTGGTGGCTCCGTAATGGGCAATTGTGGGAAGCTCTCCAGTCGGAATGGTTGGTCTTCAGAAGTCTTCCACCGACTTGTGGAATCAATGCCACGTCGTACTGTGGCACTTCGCCAGATTAGAGGATGTCCCACACGTTATTAGGTGCTATCCCATGACTTTTGGCATGAGTGTATATCGATGCCAACAAAATAGTGCGAGTTGCTCTGATATGTGTTGTGATTAAACGGAAGACCAGCTTGTCGCGCATGTTTAAATTTATAATCGCGCGATAATGTAAATGTTCGCTATTTGTGTTGCAACGAAATCGTGCTTTATAAGCACGCTTAATTATTAAATACCGAAAGGCTCTTTATACTTTTACTTTTGTTTGTCTGTAAAGATTTTTTTCAAAATCGTTTTCGCCAGTCTATAATCACAACTGGGACAAGTTGGCTGAAATCGATTCAATGGCACATGTTCTAACACATCAATATGTCGTTTTCTGTTGAACATTTAAGAATAAAGAACCTTTCGGTATTTAATAATTAAGCGTGCTTATAAAGAACGATTTCATTGCAACGCGAATAGTGAACGTTTACATTACCGCGTTCTGTTGGCCCTGGTTTGAAATGTGGGTCCGTTATGATGCTTCGTTTCAACAATAGACGTTTACATCGGAACGCTTTAACAATAGATTATGAAGGAACAGTAGAGGTTCCAACAATAGATACTTGATATATTTACTTACTAGCAGAGGACCCGGCGTTGCCCGGGATAATTACGCTTGTAGGTAAACAGAACAACTTCAAAAAGCTAAATTAAACCTCCAAATTGGTTAAATAATAACTCATTCACTACAATATAGAGCGAAGGGACTATCCATTCTAAGAAAAATACGAAAGACAGGAATTTACCTCTTCACTAAAAAAGGTAATATTTAGGTAATACCTCTTCACTATTCTAGGTGATATACCGGGACTTGATTTACCGAAAAAAGATTTTTTAAAGGCTCACAATGGATGGACCTCTCCAAGGATGCCTTCTAGTCTAAATAATTTTTTACTCACGTAATCTTACTTTAGATGTACACTTGATGTTGTTGCAATTTCCTTTCTTCTTTCGATGTCTTGAAGCAAAAATTGGCTATTCATCACTTTGTGTAGTCTAGCGGTCGCCGATTCTTCTATTTACTTGCTTACCATTTGCTCAATACAGCACGGAGCTAAAGGAGTGCTTCCTCTGTCGTCTTTCACTCTTTCTCAATAGTCTGCCAACTCATTATCTCCAGTTACTGATCATTTTTAAAGATTTTCAAGAAATTGTTAAGTACTAAGAATTCTCTTTTCTAAGAAAAGCCTAAATAACAGGAATTCTATGCATTGAATTCTTTATTGCACAAACTTTGCCTTGCATTGTTGGTCATGAGACATATATTGTTGATCCTTGCATAGTGTTGGTGCATTGCGTGTTGACACCATTGTTGATACCTATTGTTGCACAAACTTTTATTTGCATTGTTGGTCATGAGATATAAATTGTTGATCTCTGAATAGTGTTGGTGCATTGCGTGCTGATACCATTGTTGATACCTATTGTTGCACAAACTTTGCCTTGCATTGTTGGTCATGAAATATTTCTCATTAATATGCCCTGCCATAACCATGAATATCGATTTTTTATCAATAATTATTATTTTTTCGAAATCTGAGGTAGACAGTGACCTTCCTCATGCTTTGAAGGTTATGTATGCGAAATTTTATCAAGAACGGAATAAAACTGTAGATTTGTATAAAAAACAAACAAACAAACAAACATCCTTCTTTATATATATAGATAGAAGAAGATGTTACTCATCAATGGTTCATTAAGTAGCGGAAGAATGGGGCTACTTATTGGTTTCACAATGTCCGTATGTTCGTCCCCTTCATAATTTCTGCATTTTTTGAGGTAGAATGTTGAAATAGCTTACTATTGGCGTGAGTACCTTCACTATTTAGTTTGGTTTTGATTGGCCCACTGGGTCGGAAATACGGAGGTTGGAGTTAGAGGGGACCAAGAGATCTGTGTGGTATTTATGTATGTAAAGGAGTGAAATTCGATGTCTATACTCCTCTAGGCAAAATCTATATTGCTATGAAGTTTAGGCCAAATTGTCCCAGGGGGGTCGGGGTTATGGGGGTGACAGGCATTTGGTCTTTAGAACTATGGCAACGTATGGCGTGTGATATCATTCGATCGAAAATGATGAGAAAGGAAAGAAGATAGGGTTCTTTTATATTTTCTAAATACTAAGTTCTAGAAAATAAATTTTATGATAAAAAAATTGGGGGTTAAAAGGTGCAGATGAAGGGCTAAAAATTGATGAATTCTGAACTTCCGCTACTTTCCTATACCTTACTCGGGAGGCTTAATTTCTTGTTATCTATATAAATAAAAGTCAATATATGTCTGCCATCTTTCTTTCTGTGTGTATGTCTGCCGTGTGCTCATCTTTCTGTCTGTGTGTATAGAAGATCTTACGCGTATTTTCTAGGTGCGAAGGTAAGATTGGGGAAGGAGGGGACACACCAATTATAGGCTTTGAGAGATTTGATGAAAATCCTTTAGGGTTGCCATCTAAAAGACTCTTAAAAAATCGCCCAGTGTGTCTACCGATAAAATCGCACCATCCACGAATGCAAATTGAACACGCAAGTCCTTCAACATATTTGAATAACTTATCACGTAAACCATTTGTCAATGCTATCGATACTGCAAGCTCTTTTGGTGAAAATTTAACTGTCTGCGGTTTTGGTCCATTTTGCAAGCCTTGAGTGGTTAAATCACTTTAAAGCAATTAAAAAAATCTAAACAAGTGAATACCGGGTGTTTCAAAAATAACCGGTATATTTGAAAAATCAATAAAAACTAAACGGGCAGCGATAGAAATACACCGTTTGTAATTTTGAAAGTTTGTCTGCCTGAAAATTTACTGTTGTCCCAAGCATATTGCAACACACGGTGTATTTCTATCGCTGCCCGTTTAGTTTTTATTGATTTTTCAAATATACCGCTCATTTTAGAAACACCCGGTATAATAAAAGGTATATAAAAAGCTTAATCTTTCGGCGTTTTTAACCCTGAGTTTTTTGACACGTAAAATTTGGCCATTGTTTGACCAGTTGTTAAGACTGAGAAACTGTTCATTTGAAATGTTTGTTACTTACAAGTCCTTATTTCTCCATTTTTATAATGGGGATTTATCTATCTAAAGGATTGTAATCCTTAAAATGTTCATGTAAAAATTATGCAAAATAAAATAAAAAAAAAAACTACGAAATTTTGGACGGTACATGCGGGCGTTTTTATCAGAAATGGTTTTTAGTAGTCTTAAATTATACTTGTGTTAAATATCCATTAAACCCTATGAGCTTAATTCTGCTAATATTAATATTAAAATTAATTTCTATTTGCAAATATATGATATTTTCTTTTATGATTTTCAAATAATTATTCATTTTCGGGCCACCACTTATCAGATAAAATCAAATCAAGTCTAAAAAAGTTTAAAAATTAGCATTGCAGAAAATTTAACAAATTAAATGTAAAAAAAAACCCCATTAATTTAATGAAAAAAAAAAACGTGGTACTGTTCGCGAATTCATAATTTAAAAAATGAAGCAGCATCTGAAATTCGAAATCGTAGGTGTTGATCATTATAAAATTTATCGGTTTAGTTAAGTAATGATCATAATTTTTAATGGATTTGCGTTTATCAGGGAAAAAAAATAAAGAAATTGCATGATATATATACGCTCATACTTCGTTTTCAAGTCGTTGCGTGCGGTCGAGGAGTTGTTGGACGGCGCGGGTGACACCGCGATCGGGGGCTTCCGAGCGACGCCTCCTTTTGACCCGACGAGGAGAGGAGCGACAGGTGGAAGGAGGCACCTGTCCCACCAACACAATTCGCTCACGTCACATCCGTCACAATGATGACCTCTCAATAACATCCTCCTCATTCAAACACTTTTTTTTCCCTCTTCTTTTAGGTTTAAGTTTTAAATGGTTGTTATTTTAAATCTTGTATTTGACATTGAGATTCAAATTTTGTTTAAGATTGTAATTAAGCACCAAAAGGAATAACCAGGTAGCTCCTCAGAAGATTTTTTCCTGTGGTTGATTCTGGCGTTTCATAACCAACTGCTAATGAGCTGTCTCCCAGCTTTTTGCGGAATTGTCCTTGACAGTTGAGTTGTAGTTACATGATTTGTTGGTCTGGGATACTTTGTAGATTGCGAAATCCGTATTCCAACCGAATGCGTGCCTATACTTTTTAGTAAATCGTTGTGCAATGAACATTTTTCATTCAAAAATGAAGTAAAGACATCTGCAATAAGGAATTCAGAGATTGAAAATGGGACCCATAACTTTTCCCTTTCTCCAATTAGGCCAATCTTTTTTTTAATCAACAATTGAATCATCATTTCTACACAAATGCTAAATTTTATATAAATTAGCTTCTTTAATAAATCTCACTCTTGATAACATTAAATACTGTATTGGTCAAAAAAAAATTCGCAAAATATATTGTGATCAAATGCTAAAAATCTATATTGTAGAGCACAAAATGAAAAATATTTCCAATGGTTGTCATGCAAAATTAAAGAACCTGGAAGAAGTCATGAAAATTTATGCAAATTACCGGTAACTACGAACATAAAACATAACTACGGTCTTTCAGATTAATCCCAAATTTTTTATTTATCTGTTTGATTTATTTTAAGGATATCCTGGTTCAAGTTATTTATTTTTACGCAAAACCTAACAGAAGTTGGAACAAATTAAATTTACAGAGTATCGTGATATTTTTTTTCGCGCATTGCTTGTAATAAATTTTTGTAAAAAAAAAAAAAAATAAATTAGACCTTACTTAACATTACATATCTATCATTTCGGAGATATATTCTAATTCTCACATTCATTTTGAAAACTTCCCTTAATTTCAGTTCGAATCGTATTACTAAATATTGACTCCGACTGATATGAGATCGGATATACCGTATAAAAAAATTTCGATGGCCGAAAGTGTTGGCTCTAGTGAACCTGAGGTTATCGGTTCGAATCCCGCAGTGTCATGAATGATATTAGTTCTTTCTACCGATACTAACAGCCAACAATCTGCATTTGGCCAGCGTGGAGATTTTATTGACCAATTTCCCTTCAATTTAACCATGCTTTGTACGTGGAAAAAATTTGGAGGATAGATGATAATTTAAAATGATGAAGATAAAGATGAAGGTGTTTCTTTAATAATCGTCTCTCTAATACTTTCAATATTCTCCAGCATATACAAGATCCTGACGCCATGTTTATTAAAAAATCAAAACAATAAAATGCATTCTGCATTGTTAAATTCAATTCTTAAGTTTAAAACAATTTTGATTTTAGTTTTTTAAATTGCATGTATTTTTCTTTTTTCTTTTTCTTTTTTAACTTCTACAAGATATGAGCAATCTTGCCTGTCAATGTTTCTAAGTTATTTATGTCTCACCGTTAAATGAGAAATCAAGAATTCTGTATTATTTAAATAGTTGATGTTCCCAATATGTATAGTCTTAATTGTAAAGCAAAACAAATAGGAAAATTCCATTCGTTGCATTTCAATACAAAATATATGGGATTGCCTCTCAAAAAAAAAGTCTTACTGCATTCAAAAAGTTATTGTAGACGACTCAAAAGTACAGACAATTAAAAAATAATTACATATCTTATTTTCATCTACTCCTCCTCAGGGAACAAGATCTGAGTTTGATTTCCATTTATTGAACACTTTCTGAATAGAATAGTATTCACGCTGCACAGATTGGAAGATAAACGGCTTTCATTAATGTAGATTAATGAGTCAATTAAATCTATTTGCTTTTTTGAAAGACGATTAAATCTATTTGGCGGTGGGCAGGTGGTTATGAAATGGATAGCTTTTCCATTAGGGCACGCAAAGAAAGGAAATAAAATTTCCTTCTTGAAAATTTTTTGTACATAAATTTGCTATTCATTTTGTCGCATTGTATTGAGAAGAGATGAATTAAAAGTTAAATCGTTAAAAATTTCCATTAATTTTAAGCGGCTTCTTCTTTTGTAATAGAACGTGACCATAAATAATAATTACTGAAAAATTATTATGCTTATTATATCTTTTAAAGTTAAAAAGAAAGGAAATGTTTTTATTGCATCCAAAAAAAATGCAATAAACCCGAAATATGTTAATTTAGTTTTCTTGTGTCGGTTATAAAAAGTAATGAAGATTTATATAATTAGAAACCTCCATAGAAAGATAATCGTTAATTTCATGCTGCTGCGTTGCATAAGGCATAAGAAATAACAATGAGAACGTAACAAAACTCAAATGCCAATGATAAGATTAAGTTTCATATTATTTAGTACGTTAAATTCGTAATTATAACTGGAGTAGTAGCAGTGATTTGGTGGCAGATTTTCTGAGATGACAAACGATACATTGGAAGCCGAGGCGCATTCTGGATGTGAACGTCAAAGACATTAAGAAGATGTTCTTCTTAGATTAATGGAAATGAGTCAAAGACTGTGTCTAAAAAGTTCGACATTTTATGTATTCGATTGACCGTGACAGTGGAATCTATAATGATTAAGAATCGTAAACTTGTAATTGCCAATCCCAACTAGGAAAAATGATAAACACTTATTAAAAGTTTTACTATGTGTTTCTAATTTTGTGGCATTAAAGTGGTTCTATTGAAGAAAGAAAGAATACAAACAAGTTTATAAACAAAAAAAAAATCAGTGAAACATGTGGTCGTCTGAAGAATTTGCGTGGCTTTTCCATCTGCTGTTGCTGCTGTCGATAGGGGTTGGCGAGAATCCTTGCGTGGGAAATCAGGTGCCACCAAAAAGGGACTGTCGGGCTTCCCTCTTCCTGTCCCACACTCCCTCCGACACCACATATTCCCTCGAGGTCTTTTATAACAGAACCTCAATTACTCGTCGATGTGGGTATTGAAGAACGCAGATAAGATCTTATGCAGGCTTAAAGAAAGGAAAAAAAAAAGTCGCGCCACTAATTTACTATGTACGTTTTAAGATAGATAGGATGGGGAAAGGACGGGTTTGTTTACAAGGAAGAATTTTCCAAGTGAACATCTTCCACCTGCTGAATACTCCGTCCGACGTGTCACCGCAAACAAAAGCGATGATTCCCTAGCCGAAGGATTCCTCTGCGATTGCTGAGATCGGCAGAAATTTGAAAATTTTATTTAGAACCAACTACATATCAAGTGATTTCCTTAGTTTCTTGGACTATTAGAAAATCCTTTGTTACGACTGCAATAATGTTGTAATACAAACCAATATGCAAATGAAGGGGTTTTAATATCTGGTGAGAGAACACCTGCCCACCTGCCTCGATGGTTGAGGAAGGAACGACTTCGGAGGACGAGGGTTAAAACCGCCTCCACCTGTAAGTGAGCGTCTATCATTTAGAATTGGGAATCGGCAGGAGGGGATGATCGAAGGGGAAGGAGGCCCGGGACATTTCTTTGCTGACAATAAACACCGAGGGACAGAAAATGTCGGGAGGAAATGGCCACAAGTGAGTTACAGGTGGTAGCGGTCGTCGTTCGCAGTTTGTTAAGCGAGGTGGTTGGAGGGGGTGGATGACGTTAGTCCAACGAATCTTTGTTCGATTTCTATTTTATGTTTTGATTTTTTATTTTATCTCATTGTCGTGTATTGTATTTGTAGAGTTTAAATGAACGCTTAAGTAATGTTAAACAATCTTAATCAAACATTCATGCCAAATAACGCTTCATTTCTTAGAGAAAGTTTTTGCTTTTGCTCATTTCTGGTGAATCGGTCATCGTAACTAAGGAGATTTTAATAGAAGATTACACCTAAACGCAACTTTTATTTTGAAACAGTTAAGGAGATTTGATTAATATTGCTTCGCGTTTTTAATTTTTTTTTTAATTTAATAAAGAATAACATTAGAATATTATTTTCTATTTCGTGCTACAGAATTTCTAATACTTATTTCTTCTAATTTAAATGGAGTTTCACGTTCGCGAATAATAAAACGCAAATTTAAGCTACAAAACAATAAAATATTAGAAATTGCTGATATTCCTGTATTCATTAGCGCTATTAGTGTTAGGTGTTGGTATGTTTCTAATCGTTCTGGTTTTGCAACTCTGTTTTTCACGTTATTTGACGCAATTTAGGAATTTTGGCCCCAATGTTAAGTTTTCGTCTTTTGAATTGCCATTCTACTAACTTTGCTTTTAATGTGTATAATTTTACAGAATCTTTTGTTTCGAGTTCTTCCATTTCTTTTATTGAATTATTAATATTCCTTTTAATTAGTCGATTCTAAAATAACTTTATTCTTAACCTTGAAAGCAACATCTATTATTTCATTCGAAGCTGGTTTTGCACATTTACAAGAAGTTTTATTTTTATTTTTTTCTTTTGTTGGGCTTAACGAGGAAGAAAAGAAAACGTATGCCAGTTAGGGAGAGGGGGGGGGGGGGGGGGGGGGGGTTGGTAAATTATAAAAAAAATTAAATATTTTTAAAAAAAACACGTTCTAATGCAAACTGAAGACAATGGCATGAAACCTTTATGCCATTAAATGACATTTCTTGATGAATACAAGATTGTCCTCTTTCTCCTAATTACCAATCAAACTCATTTCCAAGCCATTCCCCTTGTGCAGGATGAAGAAGAAGACAACGGCATGCAAGCTGTTCTACAAATTAAGGCAAGATATTCACGGACTGTCGACTAAGATACAAGCTCCTATAATATGCCTACTCTTTTTATTTAAAGTATCCTACTAACACTAAAAAGGAACAATTAACAAAAGTAATAGCAGGGTATGTAATTCTGGTCTCAAACTGAAAGAGAAACTAGTTTGATATGAAGATGTCTTAAAGATTAACGATAGTTAAAAGAAGAATTCGCAATATTGTTTCTATTTATTATTATGTACGTATTAAAGTATTTAGTGAATAGGACTTGAAGATATCGTGTAAGGGTTTGCTTATTTTTCTCCTTAGCAACACATTAAAAAACAATGTTTCTTTCTGTCGTTATATGTTTTCCACCTGTCAAGGGTTCAACGTTTCTCACCTTTTATACTCCTAGAGTTAGAGGAGAAAAAAACCGGAGGCAGGAAATAGCAAATTTGTTATTTCACTAAAATTGCTGCAATAAAAATCTGTTGAAGTTGGCATAAGGAGTTTCCTTTTTCTAAAGATAAAAAGGAAATTTTTATAATAAAGAGTTTGTTAAACTTTATTATACAAGAAAGCACTTCTGATCAGAAAAGCCAACGAGATCAATACCAACTTTTACATCGCTCAAGGTTTCCCGCCTGAATATAATTTGAATCCGTTGCTGAATCGCGTCATTAGCAATGCAAACGAGGAGTGCGGAGAGTGGAGGACTCGTTGCAAATCGGGCAGAGCTTTTTGTTCTTCGCCAGCGGAGCCGAGAGTGGTGGAGGAAAAGGAGGGAGTCGAGTGTCTTAACGCATGGAGAAGTTCGCAGACGGGGAGCGGAAGCCGAGCACGAGTGGCACGTGGCGCCATCAATGAGGCACGCGTGCCCGTTTTCCACAGAGAATCAACATGCTATTTCCGGTCTGGCGACTAAAGATTCTGGGGTTTGAAAGCCTATCCACCTCCCTTTGCGGCTATTTGGAACAAGCCAAGCAAGTAATGAAGATGAACCCCAAGGAGATACCGGTTTGTAGCGAGAGGAAACCGGGAGGGGAGAAGGCACGCACGCGCGCTCGGCCGTCTAACACCTGCGAGAGAACCCCTTGTTTTAACGGAATCACTCTGGCGGACTAAGAAACCATGCATATTTTGCTCTACGCTGTCCTGACATCGTCATGCTGAATTGTGATCGACACCCGAAGTGATTGAACGATTTTTATAATCAGCGCATCAAATAAAAAGTGAGGTGTAAAATTAATTTATCTGAATTTGTTTATGAAACTTCAGGACAGAAAAAAATAAAATTCTGCATGCCTACGTAAATATTATAATCATTTGTCTCAGCAGATTAAAAAATCCTTAAAAAAAGGCATCATTATAAAAATATAAAATCCACTTTATATCAACTTGCACGAAATAATGGAAACACTGCCATCTCCGACTGACTTCTGCTCAACGACGCTTATGGTTCTGTCCAACTACTTTCCCCAAATATAATCTTTTGTTTTCCTGGGTAGTGTGGATCCTATCAAGTACACTTGTTGACTGACAAATCGATACTGACTGACAGAGACATGAGGGCATTGAAGAGAATTAATTGCCAGCACCAACAAGATCACAGCGACGAAGGTGACTGCAGAGCTCAATCTGCATTAGCAGCACGAGAACAGTACGAAGGTAGCTTCGCAAACAAAATATTCATGGACGAGCTGCCAAACCATTTGTCATCAAAGTCAATACAAAACGGAGACAGCAGTGGTGTCATGAGCACAAAACCTGGTCTGCCAAGCAATGGAAACATGTACTCTGGTCAGATGAATCCACATTCACATTTTTCCCACCACAGGACATAAGTATATGTGGATAACACCGGCAGAAATGTACAATTCAGAGTCAGAGGACGTTACCCTTCTCCAGCCTCTGTGAAAGAACTGACACCGTGTCTGCATGAAAAATGGCTGAATGTCCCATTAGAAACAATCCAGGAGTTTTATGCGTCCATTCCAAGACGGATTCAGGCAATTTTGTAAGCAAAAGGCGGACTTATCCGCTACTAATTATGTTATTTTAGGTGTTTCCATTATTTTGTCCATCCTTGTATATCATGAGGTTCATAAAGACGTCTACTCCTCTAATACAGCATTTAAAACGTCCCATTTCTTTTTAAAAAACACATTATCAAACTGCAAATATACTAAACTTTTTATGTTAATCATTTTATCAAAGAATTGCAGTAACATGGCGCAAAAGTACTCCAAAGTGCTGTTTTCCTTGATTGTTCATATACTTGATGCACTGTTTTGTTCAAAACTGAAGAGCTCAGAAACACAACAGAAATCAATTCAAAATCAAGTTTTTGGTAGTTTTTAACGAAAAAAGTATCCAAAGTGCAACCCGTGCATCTGGCAACACAAGATACAGTAATCTGTTATCCGCACCGTAATCTGTTATCCTGGCGTGCTAATTTCAATTAATCAGCATATAATTCAACATCCTGTCACAGCTATTAATCATATCCTCTTGGCAAGCAATTAAGCCATTATAATCCTCATCACATGGCACAGGTCTGCCAACGTCCACCAGGAATACGGTTCTTGGGTTCCCTGACACAACGGGACATGACAAAACGGGACAAGACAGAACGGGACGGTGACAAAAAGGGAGAATGACAAAACGGGACGGTGACAAAAACGGACAATGACACAACGGGACCTAGGCAAAACGGGACATAGACAAAACGGGACAGAATCATGATGTTTCAAATCATCGAATCATCGTCACACAAAATCATCGATATTTCGTTACATCGATTCATCACCACACGAAAACATTCCACGGAGGTTTATAAAATTTATATAAACTTAAGAATATCAGGAGCATATTCTTAAGTATTTTCACTAAATGTGCACTTAGACTGAAGAAGATATCAGAGGACAGTTACCCTTCATGGCAAGGAAAGGACTTAGTCACATATAGCCGATGACTAGTATAAATAGATCCCCTGAGGTCGCTATCTGGTTTCTGATAGCACAGAGGTCCCCTTAGCTTTTTTGGGACTCCTCCCGGATGACTAACATGACACGATGAGCCACCGGATGGCGTGAGCTCTCCCGTCACGTATAGTTGGCGTAATTACATCTTTAAATATACAAATACAATCAAATCCATGTCTTAATATTGTCAAATGTCAATTGACCTTACCGTCTTGTAAGTATTTATAAAATGAGTATACTCTTCTACATCCCTCATACTACATGCATTTTGACCAGGATAAGCGTTTAATATAATTATAAGTCGTTAATTATTCAAAATGAGATAATTTAATCAACATTGAAAAATTATTTACATTCAAACTTTCGTATATTGAAACTTTTGGAAAACAAAATGCCTGATTAAAGGATTATTTCGATAAAATAATTTATGCATTTTATTATTTTGTTATAATATTCAGATTCGAACTAATCCTCAGGATTCAAAATCTTACGTGCCCCGTACACTATATCATACTAAGATAAGCTAACTTTTAAGCTATTGGGTTCATACCCCACTCATAGGTTCTACCTTCTCAAATACTTATTATATTAACATTCACTCTTACATTAATTGCGGGAACACTAATTGCAGTTACCTCCTCTATATGATTTACAATCTGAATAGGATTAGAGCTAAATTTAATATCAATAATTCCTATTTTAGCATTCAATTCTAAAAATGACACATCAATAAAGTATTTTATAACACAGGCATCATCTATGCTCCTGATTTGAAACATCGTGATTCTGTCCCGTTTTGCCTATGTCCCGTTGTGTCATTGTCCGTTTTTGTCACCGTCCCGTTTTGTCATTGTCCCTTTTTGTCACCGTCCCGTTTCGTCCTTTCCCGTTTTGTCATGTCCCGTTCTGTCTGGTCACCGGGTTCTTGAATTCTACAAAAATAATGATATAAGAAGACAAGCATCTGGGGAAAAAAAACTTTGTATGGGTAACTGCCCCTGAGCAAGGAAAAGGATGAGAAAAAAATCATTTTATGATAATTGGCGAGACATTTGAAACTTTTAATATTTCGTATCCAGATATATAGTCAAATTTTCTGGCTTCGATAACCTGTATTTGGATACATGTCCCAAACTATATTCTGCCTAGATGCATGCTTCCCAATGAGCGCGTATATATATATAACTCAGGTTCAATAACAGCTAGGAAGCTAAATTTTGGAGGAAACCGCTGATCCACAAAGATTGTTTATTTGTAGATCAGTGGTTTCCGTTGTGTTTTGTTGATCTTTGTCCACAGTTTCTGGCTCCTTTGCTCACTATATCGTTAAAATTTCTTCGAGGCGCAAGTACTTTCCGACTTACGTGTTAGAAATGGCTGTAACAACTACGTCTCAGGTTTTCACGAACTTCCCTATATGTGGTAAGCAGCTCTATGAATGTTTGATTGATTGATTGTAGATCTGAAACGGAAAAAAAGTATGACAGGAAAATGTACCCAATATGTCAACAGAGGTGATGGTGGAGAAACCTTTAGTAAAGAAACAGAATTGGATAAACGGACTGATGTTGAAGAACGCATAAAATGGGATGTATTTCGGAATTTATTTATTTACTAGAATGCAATAGAAATATGTCCCAAAAGTATATGGAATCACTTGCACAGACAAAACCTGTTAAATTATGCAATTAGGCTTTTCAGAAAATAATACGGGAAAAGTGCAAGATGATCTGCAGATATTGTATTAGACATACCAGCACTTCACAATTTTATATTTTGATGAGTGGGTTCTTTCCGCTAACTACTTTTGCTATTTATACGTTGATTTGTCTCATGGTAAACTTTATATGTGGCTATTTTATATTTTGAAAAAAATGAGATGTGGTCACCACCCGACTTTCTTATACATAAATGACCTGGTCCAAATTCAGAAAAAAATTAAACAACTGTCTAAAAAATCTACTTCCGATAGAAATTTTAAAAAAGTTTGTGAATAAAAGTTACAAGTAAATAATAATAATTATTAACTAGAGAAGCGTCTCCAAGCATAGGTAATGATTTTTCAATTGAAAAATGGAAGGAAAAATTCTGCGACCCGGATTCGAACCGGGAACCTCGACTGTCCGTGGTGTCTGCGATAGCCCAATTGGTAGAGGCATCGGCCATGATAGTCGAGGTTCCTGGTTCGAATCCGGGTCGCAGAATTTTTCCTTCCATTTTTCAATTGAAAAATCATTAATAAAAGTTACCTCAAATTAACTTCTAAACACTTTGGTATAGATTCCAAATTTCGCCCTATACCATCTTATTTTGCAAAAAAACTGGATTTTGACAAGAGTAAAACTGGTACTTCCGGTTTGGAATTTTGAAAAATTTTCTTAACAAAAGTTGTTTATAATTGAAATTGGAACACTTTTTATCCCATACAAAATTTTCATAAACGCAATGTTTAACGAGATATTTCAAATTTATATTTTGGCGCTGGAGTAAACTGATACTTCCGGTTCACCGATTCCACTGGAAAACTAATCAGACCTCCAGAGGAAGATTATAATCTTAAGTTTAAAGTTTGGTCTCGATAGCTTTAGCCGTTTGGGCGCTAGCGTGGACACACACAGACACACACACAGACAGGCAGACATTTTCCAGAAATCACTTTTTCGTAATCTAGGGACCCTAAACGTGAAGATCAGTGAAAATCTGGAAGTCGAAATTTTTCGTGATCACAATACTTCCTTATACTATGTATAAGAAAGTAAAATGGAAGGAAAAATTCTGCGACCTGGATTCGAACCAGGAACCACGAGTATCACGCTCAGATAGGGTACTGCAAGGCTGTCTCCTAGCATAGCCATCTTGAAACATAGCCTGCCCGTTTGCCTTCGAACGGTGCCCCCAAAAATGTAGACGAAAAAGGATAAAACCTAGCACCGCCTAGCGATAAAATTTAACATTGTTTCAATCACTTATGCTGTTTATTTATGAAAAATGTTAAAACTAAATAAAGATTACTTCATTTTTCATATAGAAAAGTGAAATTCTTTGTTATTTTTTAGTCAAAGTGTGAATGGACAAGCTTTCCATATTAGGCTATGAACCGACTGATCGGCCTCGGTGGCTCAGCGGTTGCGTGATCGCCTCTGATGCCCGAGTACGCGGGTTCGATCCCGGCCGAGGACGACGAGGATTTTTCAGGGGGAAATCCTGAGATCACGCACTTCCTTCGGAAGGGAAGTAAAGCCGTTGGTCCCGTGTAGTCGTTTGCCGGCTGCACGTTAAAGAACCCTTGCGAGGCAAAATTTGCGGCCCCTATAACGCGGGAAAGATGAGCTACAAGCCGTCCGAGCATTTTATTACTCTCAGCTTATTCAGTAATTCAAAGATGGCATGAGGCCGCATGTACAAATAGCATCACAGCTTCTGGATTTACTGATTTATACTGAGGCGCATTTGATCATCGATAAAAACCGACAAGGCTCATAACGTTTTGACTCGGCAGCGCTCCGGCGAGGAGGCGCGTACGTTCGAGCCACAGCTTACGTTCGCTCAGTAAGCTATACATCTCACAGAAGAAGAAAAAAAAAAGAGGAAAAAGAAGTAATTTACTTCGTCTATAAAGGATTTTTGATATCATATGTAAATGCTTGCAAAAAATAAAAAAGCAAGCATTTCCGATATCTAAATCTGTCATAGTTTTCCTATTAATATAACATTTGGATCGTTATCTGTCTGTCGAGCGTCGTTATTATAATGGAAATCGTTCAACCAAAAAAAAAAAAAATGATTTAAGTACAATAAAATACACGGAAAAATTTATTAGTAAAATAAATATAGTTTGATTATAAGCAGTTACCAAAACAGTTTGTTATTTTTCTAAACGAAATATAATTAAATATAAAAACGATTATATCGCGAAGGAAAAAATTATTCACCCCCCACCTCCCGTCCTAATATTTCAAAGGAGCACATAGACAAAGTAGATACTCATTTCTCCTTATTTTATCATCTTTCGGTAAAAGTTCATGCTCTTATTACTGCTGTCAAAAAACTGTAAAAATTAGGCACAGGTAGGCGATGAATAGCGTTGAAAAGAAACGGAATATAAATACTAATCTGTATGAGCGATAGCGAATACTCGCCTCTGACGTCAGATGTTCAGGTGTGCTGACGTAGGAGCTAATTTTTAAAATTAAATAACTCCTAAAATAATAGAGATATTTGAAAAATTTTTGTGCAGAATTTATTTTTTCAACGTCTCTATAATTTTAGGACAAAAAATATATATGTCAAATTTTGATGTCAGTTGCCCTTTAATTTTCCCTGTAGGCTATTTGCTTTGTCATTCGGGAATTCTGTAGGAATATATGTAATATCGAGGAATATGTAAGATCAAAATAACGTTCATTCGAACATTATAAAATGCATTTAGGCGCTAAAGCCTTATGTATGTCATTAACGAATCAATATTTATTCACGGACAGCGTAAAATTAAGTAAACAGGAAAGTAAAATTTACTAAATATCGATTCACAGCAAATAAATAATCACAATCTGATAAATTAAATATGAGAATGAATTTTTTAAAAATATTGTTCTATTATTCAGTCGCAATTCATTTATTGTAAATATCGTAAATGAAATTAGCTAAATGGTAGGGGGGGGGGGGAGACTTTGGTTAAATAATTAAAAGGAAATCGGGGTATAAACGAAACAAATACTCTTGCTGATAGTTTATATACCAGTTTCCTCTAGAGTGGAAAGGTTTTTTTTAAGTGATTTGACGGGCTTGCGAACAATAAATTAATAAATCTAAATGGAGGTTGCTAAGGGAAAATGGGGTTGATAGGTCCCTAGAGCCTTCTTGAGCCATTCGAGGCCGGAAAATGGTTCCCGCGAACCGACTCTTCCGATGCCCCGCTTTCCTTTGTTGATTGGCAACAAATTAAGGCTCCCGAATCATTACTTCAAAAACTATGACACAGCTTCTTAAGACTAACATTGTGAATAAATCTAGTAAAATGTTACCAGAAAATTATGATCATAAATTAATTGAAATACGTACTGGCAAAATATTTCTTTAAAAAATTCTACCCGTGTGCTGACTTGATGGATAATTCCCATTAACTTCTTTTCAATCTTTTTTTTCTTACCTGGAAAATTTTTATTTCTTTTTACCCTGTGCAGAAGCCAATTAAATGAGGAGTAGAGCTTCAAACGATCCGAGTTGCTGAATCTCAGTCTGTCGCATTAGGTTCGAATCCCGTTGGAGTAGGCATATTAACTTTTTCTGGGTCCATTTTTTTTTCTGGGTCAGTAATTTAATATGAATAATCATTCATGATATGTTTATTTTTCTTATAAAATGATGTTAATTTTTTTAGCTTTAATATTATCTAAAATAAAGCAAAGCTATAATGGCGATTTATCAAATGGGGTTGTTGCTATGATGTAGTGAGGAAAGAGTATAATTAACAAAATACAGGGCGATTCAAAAGTTATTGTGCAGTAGTGCATGGAAACGTGTATCTTGTGCCGAGCTGAAGATTTCATAAACAAAAGAGAATTCAACTCAAAATCAAGGAGGCTTGCATGCAAAAAACACAAAAGGGCGCTGTTCTCCTTGATTGTTGCTCTTCTTCGCGCCGAACTGAAGATCTCAGAAAAAGAAGAGAATTCAACCTCTGATCAGCCACTACACAGTAACCTTTGAATCACCCTGTACTTAACTTGCATGAGAAAGTTCTTTATTAAAAAAATTACTGATTTACACACTCTGGTAAAAAAAAAAAGACACTAACGTAAGACTTTAATTATGAATGTAGTTTTAATTTGCGAAGCTTTGAAGAATTTTGCTTTTTTATTTGTTAAAAAAGTTTGGAATTTAACAATGTTAAACTTTCGAATAAAATTTCTAGATTTCTAAGTATATGGGTCTTTAAAAACAACAAGTAATTTTACGACACAGAGTCGACGCGTTTCAGCCGTAGCCATCTTCAGGACTGTGTGTAACTGATTTAAAGAAATTTAGAAGAACACTGGGGGGGGGGGGGGTGGCCCAATAATACAAAAAAGGGGGATGGGGGGAGCCAATGTGATTGCTGCATTCGTAATTAAACAACCAATGGGAATAGGATTATTCTGGCCCAATTCCGGCTGAAACGCGTCGACTCTATGTCGTAAAATTACTGTTGTTTTTAAAGATCCATATATAGTACTTATATTTACAAACAACTAAGACCCAACATGTTTGAAGATATTCTAGATTTCTATTTTAAGTTCAAAATCAATACATTGTTATTTTTTTAGATTTAAAACGAATGACTTAAAAACTAATTATATTCAATATGTCATTAAAATTGTAACTTAGTATACCCTTCTGTATTGCAAAAAAGACGAGTAGGCCAGCAGTTATTTCCCATTGCAGATGACAAAGTCTTCTCTGTAAGCCTTTTCGGAAGAGCTCTTCTTCACCTGAGACAGGATTCATTGAATATCAGCAATACGATAACAGATATCGTTTGGATATTTAATATTTGAATAGAGTTTCACTGAAGAAATAATACAATCAATAAATAATGCATTTTCCTGTGTGGAATAAAAATAGATTCCCAATTAATTTATAAGGAAAATCTCATAGAAAAATAAGATAAAAAAATAATAACGAAAAATTTGTTAATGTACTGAAAAAAAAATCCGATAATTTAATGTGAACAATGTTTTCTTTCGAGTTTGATGGCACATAATAACACGCTTTGGTATTCTTACTGGTATACAATCGATCTACAAGTGGGAGTGATCTGTCAAAATATATCTTTATCGTTTCATTTCTGAGAATTTCGCAGCGCAAAAATTCCGAGTTATTTGAATTAGTGGAACATTGAACAAATCCTACGTTTCAAATTTTCGGCGCAAGTAATTCCCAAAAAAAAAAAAATTATCAAAGAGAATGATATAAATAAAAAACTGAAATAAAAGACTTGATTTCATTAAATTAATTCTTTCATAATGTTCCAGTTTCAAAGACAAATAACAAACCCAGAAGGATTAAAAAAATTCATTGATAGAAATATTTCTAGAGATAAATTTTATTATGCATTTGGTCGTTGTGATTTTTTTAATCACTGAATAAATTTCCAGTTAAAATACTTTGATAGCATAACCATATTTATTCATTTTAAACGAAGCTTGAGGAACTTAATTATATGATATGTTTTTACTATTCTCATTAAATCTTAATGTAAAGTTATGGAGGTGTTAAATTGAATCTATATCATTAATTTATTTTTGTTAATTGCTTTCTGGCCATAATCCGCTTCCAAACCTTTCTGTCTTTATCAATGAGCTTCGACTTTCGGCCACTGTTGTGCTTTTAGATGGTATATTTCCCTGTTTCTCATAGGCTGTCATAGACTGCATTGTAAAAATCCCTATAAAGATTATTTAAGTTAGAAGAGAATTCTTTTCGTTATTTAATAATCTGCACGTTATTTATTTAGATTGCAAAATTCAGTTACCAAATTTATAATTAGCAATCTATAACACAAAAAAGAGCAACCATTCGGTTTCGTACCTTAGTGAATACACAAATGAAAAAAACCCCTGATATTTTGCAATATAAAAAGTAAAATAAACCCAAAAGCCTCATACATATATGTAAAGACTTTGTTTTTTAAAATAAATGAAAATTTCAATAGGATCGAAAAGTTGCAGTATTGAAATAAAAAATGATAACGATTTTATAGTAGAATCCAAGTAGGGTGTTAGGCGAGTATATATTACTCACGAGTGAAATTTCCTATTGCCAATTAATGAAATTCTGTAATAAGATGTTATAAAATTGATCAGTAGAATCATGGCTTAGATCAATTTCCATTATGTGGCGTTTGAGATTTAGAAAATCCATCAAGCGGTCCCTATTGATTATTTAATTAGCCGAGATCACGTGAGGGAGATGTTCACGGTGTGTCACTGTCTGTCACGTGGTCAGGAAACCCTGTGTTCTTCCTATGGATACCTTCTGCAGGATTGTTTACTTTTCGTCCATTACTAGAATTAATTTGAAAATCCTGGCCTCCGCGTGAATTGATGTCTCACGTGAAACGTTTCGAGTGACGATTATCGAACGAGGCATCCGGATGAAGCCGCCGTCGCCGCCGTCTGTTGCACAAACACATCCGGTGGGAACGGCTTTTCATCTTGTTAGTTGACAAAAACTGAGTAAATCCCTTGATTTGAATTTATTAATTTTTTTTTTTTTCAAAAAGGAAAGGAAGTGCGTGAATATGCTTCTACAGTAATGTTGATACGACGGTAATGACTTTTCGGACGTGAGAGCAGATTATAAACAGTGGACGTTTTCTCTGTTTTGTTATGAATTATCGATATTTGAGATAGGACCATTCTTACCGGAGTATCCAAGTTGTTTTTCTTTTTCCTGTTGTGGAGAAAGACTTCATATTGGTTTTTGCAAAGGTCAATTTTTTTTTATAAACTATGTTGACTTTTATTATAATTCTTCTCTAACAAAAGACTAGTGTTCGATATACTGTATTGAGCTGATTTATTTACGAAATTGTGCAACTTTTTCAATTTGTGAACATTTAATTAGGTATACTGTCACTAAGAATAGAGTTTTTCATCGAATTTACCAATCATTCAATTACCAATATTGCTTTAAGAATGATACAATACCTACTGAATTTCCTACCGTTTACTGCAGAAACGCCCTATAATCATGAACCCTTTTCTCGTTGTCAATTCTTAAAAAAATACATGTAATAACAAATAAAATTTGTTTATCACACAAAATTTATGGGCGCACAAATTTCGAGCGGACGTAACTAAAGAGTTGTCAGTCCTTCTCTTCAGCGATGAATCAGCTGGAGGAATTCCTTGTAGAAATCCTCTGTTGGTCCTGGAGGAATGGCTTCATCTCAAAGATGAACTGCTTGTCATCTTGGGAAGTGGCATCCACGAAGCGTGCTCTTCAGGCATGCAAGAGGAAGAAAAGCCGCTGGGTAGCAGCTCGAGAAGCAAAGTAGGTGAGTAAGAGGGTGAATCAAAAAGTAAGTTACACTCAGCACCATCTGTGTCGA
>JAHWFO010001074.1:1118682-1200406 GCA_023313115.1 Rhysida immarginata
ACTCCATTAGGTACTATCAAATTATAATAAAAGTTTTAAATTTCACGACACGTTTGTTTTTGAGGGGCCCACTTCAGGAATTCTTACCTAAAGGTAAGTTCCAATACAGAACAGGGATGTTGGCACATCTAAGTATTTTTTATTTATTTATTTATTTATTTATTTATTTAATGCACTATTAGAAAGAGCTAAACTGTCCGGGTGGTGTTCCGGTCTAAATAAAGTGGAGGGCTTACTTTAAACATACATTTATTAAGACGTGAAAAGATATGAACATCATGTTATATAAAAGCCATCTTGCTTCAATAAAAATATATTGTTAGCAAAAACCAAGGCAAACGCAGGTTATGCGTGCTCAAACACCACCACCTAAAGAGAAAGCCTGAGCGCGGAAACCTCATACATTGTTACATCATGATACGACGTCATAACTTAGGGCTTATTATTGGCAGAAATGCGATCAAAGATGACTTTTATGATGATGTAACAATGTATAAAATTTTCGCGCTCAGGCTTTGAGTAGAGGCGTGGCCACCGAGAGAGAAGGCCTCCGCAATGAAATTGAATACATTGTTACATCATCATAGATAGTGCAAATTCAGGGCTTATTATTGGTAGAAATACGAATAACAATGCACTATCTACGTGATGCAACAATGTATTCAGTTTCATTGCGGAGGCCTTCTCTCTCGGTGGTCACGGTAGAGGTGGTGTTGGCTCAAAGCATATAACATTCATTGTTGTGTGGGTGAACACTCAACAAGTCCCCCACTTTCACCGACATTAAATTAACAATTACAATGTTACATAAAGTAATTTTTACATTGTTTACAATTTAACGATAACATATCACAAAATTTCTAGTGTGCGTCTTTGGGCATAGCCTTAGTAAATAGGTCAGCAATATTATCTGATGTTGTTACATGCTTTACATCAAAAATATTATTAAGTAGCGGAAGAATGGAGCTACTTATTGTTTTCACAATGTCCGTCTGTCTGTCCCCTTCATAATTTCCGCACTTTTTGAGGTAGAAGGTTGAAAATCAGAATGTAGCTTACTATGGGCATGTGCACCTTCACTATTTAATTTGGTTTTGATTGGCCCACTGGGGTCGGAGTTTCGGGGGCGGAAATTAGAGGGGACCAAAAGGTCTACGCATATTTATGCATATAATGGAATGAAATTTGGTATGCAGATTCCTCTAAGCAAGATCAACATTACTGTAAAGTTTGGGCAAAATTGTCCCAAAAGGGTCGGAGTTGTGGGGATGGCAATCACTTGGTCTTAAGAAATTTATGGCAACATATAGGGTGTGATATATCATTCGATCGAAAATGATAAGAAAGGAAAGAAGATCGTCAGCCAAGAGCAGCGAAGAGCAGCGAAGGGAGAAAATAAAACCGACGATCCGACTCGACTCCGAAAGCAAGGGAGAGGAAGGAGAAGACGGAAAAAGCCAGTAGAGAAGGAAAGACAGCGAAGCCCGCCACCCGTAAAAAGAATTCGAAGAGGCAGATAATTCGAGGGAAACGAGGAAGGCTGCTCATTGGGTAAGACACTTAGTATGCAAATGAGTTTCGGATATAAAAAGAGAAGAAAGGAAAGGAAAGCTAGAGAGCGAGTCCCGATCCGAGATCATGATGGGAAAGATGAATGGATGAGAATTTATGGATGGTAAGACGAGAGGCCATGCTTGGATTCCGCCACCCAGGGAATATTCGGCTAGAAAGACTTCTCATCGGCATTCGACTTCATCATGGATTAATTTAGAGAGACAGCCCCGTAAGTTCCGCCCGAGGATCGAAAATTACGAGCCGTCACACGTACGCCTGCAGAAGGAATTAGGACGGGAGAAAGACGATTTCAACCCATCATCGCGCTCTCGGGCTGTGTACAAGGCAAGTGATATAAATTCTGAATTTTTGTTGACTGAATGTGTGCCTCATATCCATAGGGCCTTCGAGGATATACGGGACGATCACGAAAGTGGATTTCGAGGAACATTGGCTGGCTCAGCACCCAAGATGGAGAATTTCAGCCGCGGCCCGATTTAATAGGAGAGGAAGACTGTTACTGATGAGTGTGCTCCGCCTTTGGCCCAGCTTTCAAATTCCCCACGGGATGCTTCCCCCATTTGTTGGTGTGATAGACAGCGAGCTGAAGACGTCGGAGACCGACGATCCGATCGCATCAGCCGCCCCCGCCACATCTGATATATGCAACTCGTCGCTAGCTAAGACAGCCCACGACGACCGACCAGAGGATTCAATAGCTACTGGACAACGACTTACCAGCCCGGAGAACGAGCTACACGTCACGAGTGGCCCGTCATCTGCTCGTCTAGAGGACATCGGCACCGCAAGCGCGCTCCGCGAAGAGATCTCTCGCTGCGAGTAGCGTTTGGCTGCGTTGTCTCTTCACGAGGGTAACGTGAAGCTTTGTTACACTCCTAGACTAGGCTTAACGAAGGAATTAGAAATTATGTGCTCCGTTACAAATTTCTTTTGTGTTCATGCTTTCCTGCCCGTTTTAAAGAACATTCAAACTCTTTTCCAAAGTATTGCAAGTTTCTGCTTACTCTGCTAATTTTTGTTGTTCAATATTCATATTAGGGAACGCAACAGGAGCCACTCCACCAAACCCCAAGGGGTCACCGCCATCCTACGTAGCGGTGAGGTACGACGCTCACGCCCTCCCTCATCTAGCCACACAGCAAGTGGCCATCGACGCCAGGATCCCAATTAGGACCGGACGAGAGATGGAATACATGGAAAAATATATTGTATTCTTTGAGATTATTGAACTTTATGTATTAAGCTACTCTTTTAACTGTAATTCACTGTTGAATTCATTAAACACAATGAGATGGATATATCCGTATTCCTCCTCCTTTCTCTTTCACGTTATCTTGCAATACGATATTTAATTACTGGAAAATGTCGTGAAAATAGGGTCCTTTTTATATTTTCTAAATACAAAGTTCGAGAAAATCAATTTTTGATTTAAAAAAATGGGGGGTTAAAAAGTGCAGATGAAGGAATAAAAAAAATAGATGAACTCAGGGCTTCCGCTACTTTCCTATACCTTCCTCGGGAGGCTTAATTTCTTGTTTTGAATACACTCACGCACAAAGTGATATCGTATATCAATATGTTTATTTTTCAGATTTATTACTGGGTTGTTCGAAAAACAAATTGCCTTGTTGTCACAGTAGACAGTGATAGTATTATCATACGCTCCAGGAAATTCCAATTCTTTAATAAACCGCTTTAAACACACTATTTTCTTCGCAAGTTGTGACAACGCTATATATTCTGACTCCATGGTCGACAAAGCAATGCACGCTTGTTTTTTTCGAACCCTATAAAATTGTACTAAAATTGTACAATTTGCAAATTTTATTACGTATCCTCCCATTGAGTGACGATCATTCAAGTCACCTGCATAATCAGCATCAATGGATGCAATAAACTCTGGTTTTCCTTTACAATAAACCAAACCTAGGTTTTTGGTACCTTGTAAATACCTTAATACTTGTTTGATAGTATTCCAATGCTCCTTCTGATGATTTGATGAGTACTGAGCTAATTTTGTTACACAGTATGCTAAATCTGGTCTAGTACATGTCGTTAGATACATTAACATGCCAATTATTTCCTGATACTTTGTTACGTCCACCGGTAAAGCATCACCCTTATGTAATTTAAGGTTACACTCTAAAGGTGTTTTTCGAGGATTACATTCATTCATATTGTACCGATTCAAAATTGTTTGAATATATTTACTTTGATGAATATACAATACATTGTTTTCCAACCGTTCCATTTGAACACCTAGAATATACAGGGTGATTACAAAAGAACTTCACACTTTTGGGGATTTACGCATGACGGACGAAACGTTCTTGCTCGCTTTTGTTTTTCATTTGGAGCGACAATGCATTCAAGAGTGGAAGAATGACGACAGAGATAAACGCAACAAACAAACGACGTCAATCCAATTGATAAATGTGAAAAATAGATTTAGTTGTATTTTGAAATTTCTGTAGGAAAACGACAAAATTTCCCTTTTAGGTCGGGAAATTTTTGATCAAAAACGGGAAAATTGCGCTAATTTATTCAAAAAACTTTTCTAGCCAAAGTATATCTATTTATTGCGAAATATTTTTTGCATAGTATTTATAAATGTTCAGGCCACTATATGAAACAGTATATTTTATGTTATGTGCATACAATTTTATATTTTCTAGCCAAGACTGGGAAATGATTTTAATGATCAAGGGAGGCTTATGATCAAGGGTATCCCGCAAAATATAGGGAGAAATATCAAAACATAAACATTGAATATCTGCCATCTTTTGAGGACATCGAGACCCATGGCTGCCATGGCTCTGAACTTATCCCATTGTTATACAATACATCCAAACACGCAACAACTCGTTACCATCGTTATACAATAACAAGTCGGGCAAAAACGGCGCACTTCGATGAGTAGCAGTATAGGATTGCCTTCCTCTTGCCCTCAAAAAATGGCAGCTGTACCCATCATTCAATGCGAAGATATTTTCCCCTATTAAGTTATCATTTTCTAAGAAATAAAGAAATTAAACTGAAGCTAACTCCAAATATCAGATAAGTGATATTAATTAGAAAATGTATGGAAAAATTCAAAAATGGATCAAACTTTCTGATGATTTGGAGAAATTCACGATCTGTGATCGGGGCAAAGAACGTAAAACAGGAAGAAGTGACCGTTCGGGGGAAAACATGTAACGCGTGTGACGTCATGTTCATGCCATAAATCAGTGGCGGACTCTAACGGGTAGCAGGTATCAATAAATTCCTCCATGCATTCTCAATGATAAAAGTTATATTTTGATAATTTTTTACAATTAAACAAATTTTTTAAAAATTGTGATAAAATCATATTTAAATTGTTTGGTATTCAACCTCTTATTGTAAAAATTCTCGTTTAACCTGGACAAAATAAAATATGTATTAAAAATCATTTTATTGTGCTTTTTAATTTTCATATTGCTCACTGGATAACTTCATCATAAAACATTTGAAATAAAATAATTAATACATATTTGCTTAGAATAAACCGTGCAATGTTTTTACATAATATTGTATTAATTTATTATAATAATAAATGATAATTTTTTAACAATTTATGATTGTTAATTTTTTAAATTTCATAAAAACTGAATATAAAAAGTTAATACACATAGATGAAATTAAATTATAAATAATATACAATTTTATATACAAAGAAATTATTATTTATTATATTCAAAGAAATAATGAATTACCAAAAGGAAGTTTAAATTTGTAATATTTTTATTTGTTCTAATAATTTTAGATATTTTTTAATAATAATATCACTCTTATAATTTGTAAATTTAAGTGAATGTATGACATAATAGCAAACTTATATATAAAATTACCTAAAATAAATTACAAAATAAAATTTCATTCAAATATACTTTTTTATTTGTTATTTATATCGTATATATTTCTCCCTGCTTTCTTTTAATTATCCTTCAAATCCCATTATTATTATTATTATTGACCTTTATTTTAAGTGTCATACAGGGTAGTCCATTAAAGTGCAGACATGGAAATGTTTTTAAAATAAAGCATTGTACGGAAATCTTTGCCGAGATCAAAAAATATTATTTTTATTGGGGAAATCTTTCTGTTCTAAAATCATCACTCCCACCCCCAATGGGTGGAGGAGGTGGCAACTTTGATATCTTAAATAAGAACCCCTATTTTAATGGTATTTTCAGATTGTATACAACATTTGAGAAATGTTTTATTTTTGGTGCTTTTTCAATTGATCCAACCGTTTAGGACATAGAGGCACTGGTTCTAAGACTTTACTTTTAAAGGTTTTGAACCCAATGGTAACTGGTCATTGTTATCGGAAAATAAAAAAAATTCTGAAGTTTAAATCGACTTCTACTTTTTTCAATGTCCTGAAGATTATTTAAATCAAAATCACAGCATAAAAATCAAAATATATTTTTTCTACCTTTTTTTCCTTTTTACAATAAAAATCTCAAATTGTGTAATGTTTTGAGAATGAATTTCTTCATTTTTTTGTATTAACCGGACTCGGGTAAAAATAAAACTACTCCAAAGAAAAAAAATAAATAAAATAAATATGTTTATTCGAAAATTGAGAATCAAATATATACCGTATTTTAAATTTACTTGTCATTTATATACCTGAACTATATCTTAGGTTAAGAAAAAATGTTTGTGTAAAAAAGTCAAATTGATGTAAATTTTCAATCTAATATTTTTTTTTTTTTTGCCACCTGGAAAATATGCTACATTATTACTACAGCTTAACATTTCCAATAAATATTCTGAAAATAAATTTTTATTGTTACATTTCGCTTTCATTGCAATGTAATATTTTTTAATGATACCTGCTACGCGTGCGATGGCGCCACAAGTCTGATCGTCTTGCAGGCGTTACATTAAGATCAAAGGTTCCGACGCCACGGTCATTTCTTCCTGTTTTACGTTCTTTGATCGGGGTGCCAACCTCCCATTGGGCTTTCCATCTTGACAACTTGGTTGTCTTTAAGACACTTACAAGGGAATCCCTCGAACAAGTATGTCACAGATTTTCACCAAATTGAAGTATGTTACTCAATTGAAGCTACAATAGATGCTTGCAAAATAAGAGAGTGCGAAATTTTGTTTCTTTCAAAATAAACCACGAAAACGAAAAAATTTGAGCACACATATTCAAACAAGGACTCCATTGTTAAAGCGATGTACGTGTATTAATGCGCTTAACGGAACTTCTTTCTTCCACTACTCGGCAATAAGCAGGAATCCACTTCACATGAAATCAATTCGCGAGTTCCATTCGTCAGCGCGCTTGAAGTACGCTTGTAGCGCGCTAGCAGCAACCTCAGCAATTGCGTTCCAATCGTCAGCAGAAGGCAAGCGCGCTTGCAGCCTGCTAGCACACATTCATCATCACCTCTGAAGTCCGCTTGCGAATTTAGCGCATATGCAGTAGGATAAAATAGCGAACATCTTGACCGTTCTATGTCAACTCGATCAAGAGGATAAGCATGCTGAATCTTACAACTTGAGGAACAAAAATATAATAGAAGACGTTAAAGAGAGATCGAATCATTAATGTTTTAATGCTAATCCTAATTGTTTGTAAGATTCCACAGCAATATTTTTTTAAGTAAACAAACCAGAAAGAGTTTCCAAATATAACCTTGTCATTTTAATTCATTTAATGTACTCTGTGTAAAGGTATATTTATTAAAATGTGTGTAGCTCTAAAGCGAAGTCATGAATAGATGATCTTAAAAAAAGAGACTTTAAATGAGTGATATTGAATGGATTTCGAAACTCTTTTTAGTTTGTTTACTTAAAAAAATCACGCTGTGATAATTATTTCTTTAATTCACTGTGCTGACATGATCTTTACCGCACTGAGATTCGATCTCTGTCTAATGTCTCCTGGAGGAATTATCAAGAATATAATAAAAAAAAATTTCAGATGTATGTGAAGGAGCAGACAACGCAGGCAAAACTTCAGCAAACGCTCAGCGATGAAAGGGGGTGTATGAAGCAAAAAGAAAAAAAATAAAAGCGGGTCAATGAATGAGGGGTAATAAAAGGTACTGAGTATAAAAGGTCAAGAGAGGAACATAATGAACTGCTTAATCTCATCCATCCCATTTCATCACTTCTCTTTTATCTTTTTAAATGAAGAATTCCCATGCTTCCACAGATATTCGAAAGAATTAATATGTAATGCTCTAATTCACGAATAATCCCCCTCCTTTACGTTTTATTGAATACCCTCCTTTTGTTTGCGATAAATCAAAATATTTTTAAGATGGGTGTGAAGGAGCAGATGACGCAGGCAAACGCTCAGCAAAACTTCAGCGTTCGTGTCCCATTAGGTTTCGAGCAAATACGTCACTTCCTCTAGCGAACCCTCAATTTCCGGTTGTAAGTGCGCTGACGAATGGAACTCGCGGAATGGAAATAGACAGCAGCAGACGAAAATAGAATGGATTCTCAAGTTTCTAAACAAACTATTCTTAGTTTTTAAACAAAGATTATTACAATTAGCTAATTGTCTTCCGGTAAAAAAATGTCTATAGTAATTAATAACCATTTCCTTAATTTATTATTTCATTTTATTAAATAATTCGGTAATCAAACACGGGGCTGGCTTCATGTGCAACGTCGAGCAATACGTTGCATTGGTGAGGGGGTATGTATCGCGGTGCATTATAATTTTAAATAAAAATTGTATTCATGGATGCTTACCTCATCTTATAAATTATATCCAGACGAATAATTGTACAGCAAAATTAAGGTTTTATGCTCTAACGGAAATTCTTTGGCGACCGTTGCTAACGATTTTACTTTTCCTTCTTACCGCCATGTTTGTTGAATTCTGCGCACTTCCGGAGCGCTTCACTGCCGCGCAACGCTATCGCTTCCACGGTGTGCTTGCGCGCAAAAAAAAAAAAAAGGTTATGTGGGGTTCCCTTGTTAGTGACAGCATGGCCATGGTTTGTTAATTGAATTCAATAACAAACCATGGCATGGCTATACAAGTGTCTGCGATAGCCCAATTGGAAGAGACGTCGACCATGACAGTCGAGGTGCCTGGTTCGAATCCAGGTCGCAGAATTTTTCTATCCATTTTCTAATTAATATCATTTTATCATTTTCTGTTTTTGTTTATTTTTATGTCAAAATTTGGCTAGTTTCTAAACTTTTGAAACGCATTGACAGCCTTTCTAAATTTATGAAACGGCTTCATTTTTTTGTTTATTTTTTTGACAAGAAAATTATTCGATTAACATAATAAAAATCGTCATTTCAAGGGTTTATACCAGTAGTATGTAAATTATTTTTTTCTTTATTTTCGACATTTTGTTAGAAGAAAAAAAATTAAGAAACAGATTCATCTAATTAAGGATTTAAGTTAAAGGTTTCATCTAATGGTTAGTGTACGTCGTATTTTAAGGAAAGCCAATTCTCTACAATGAAAAGTGTAAAACGAGATATTTATAAAATAAATAAAGACTGCAACCAAATTGAAATTAAAATTGGAAAGAAATAGAGGAAATTAAACAGACTGCAGTAATTTTTATTAGCAAGTATTGAATTATTGAATTCTTCGAATTATAGAGAATGTTATTTAATGTACTTAAAATAAGCTTCCTAATTTCAGTGTAAATTCAATAATAAAAGTTTTAGTCATTGTTTTTTTGCTTACATGGTAACAGTGTAGGCTACATGAAAAAGCCGCTGGGATGATTGAGTGTTTATTCAGTTTTTAATTTTTTTATATACCTCTTGAAGGAAAACGTTGCATCACTGTAATCCATTTGGTAATCACGTTCATTGAACGGTGTTTTGATGTGCCTGATTCAAATAAATTGATCGCTCGGCTTAATGGTTTAGCAAACAAGTATTCCAGTCGAAAAAAATGGATTTCCCCCGCCTTCATATAGACATTTAATCAGTTAAAGAGTGTCGAGTCGTCCTGGAGCACGGTCAAGATGGAAAAAAAGAAAAAAATTGTTGAATTTGGTCCGTCCCCTGTCCACACCTCGAGACACTAGTGGTCGCGTTCAAGCTTAATGTCTCTTAGGACTCACTCTGCATAAAAATAGCTCTCAATGGTCTCTAATGCGTGTGTTCCGAAACCTCCCGTCTTGTTTGATCTAAGGCTGTTAGTGAAATGATTCGAACATTTAAGTGATGATGGGTAAACAATAATTTTTCCACTGATTACTATCAGTAAATGGTTGTTCAGAGAATTAAATCATTACATGAAAGCCTTCCCCTTTCTTTTCTAGGGCGAAGACTTTTTTTTTTCGCTCATGTTAGTATCACATTTTTCTCTTTATTAAAACAACCATTGAATAGAAAGGTTATTCTTTTAAACTACTCTACATTCTCGAGTAAAAATATGTGCTAAGAAAACCTTATTTTACCTTGCCCAGAAATTTACATTAATATTCTATTTTAAAAGATTCTCGTAAACTAAATGAAAACATAACAGCTTTATACATATCAGCAAACTAAATGAATTCAGCAACACTGAGGTTTCCTCTTTCGAACAGTGTAATAAACGATTAATTTGTTGCGAATTTTGGGCGTCTTTGTTTCCAGAGAATGGTGTTAAACAACTTCAACTTGAAATACTATTGCTTCCATTCTTCCAGTTGTCCTCCACTTTAAATTCTTCTAATCGACTGTGGGAAGCTATATTCCTCTGAAAGTCAAACTTGTTGAATTCCTTGATGACAGTATACACTGAATGCAGTAAATAAAACATTTAAAAGGGACATTTTTTCATAAAACACACAATAACGTGGAAGCGTGGGAAGAGAAAAAGGAAAGGAAAAAAAAATCAATGATCTGGATTCAAACCAGGGTCCACGAGCGTCTAGCTCGTCGCTTCTACAACTGGGCTACCGTAGATATTGGTACGGCTAAGCTGTCTCCAAGGAAAATTCCCGACATTCGGACCAGATGCCTGGCCTATCATTGTTCTTCCACTTTTCTGCTTAGCAGTCTTTAGATAGTTGGAGACAGCTTAGCTGTAGCAGTATCCGGAGTAGCCAATTAAGAACGGCGAATAAACTTCCGGTCATCGCTGCCAAACGCATTGAATTTGGATTCATCCGACCGCAATGTATTTGTCCATTACTTGCTGTCCACTGAAGATGTTCAAATGCCAACCTTGATATTTTCAGTGACTCCTTTTTCATCCCGGCGACTCTTCCAAACGGTCTATTTAACTTGGTAATTTTCTTCGACTTATTGTGGCTAGTCCACTCTTTAGCAACTGAGCTTGAATATCTATAGATGTGAGAGAGCGATTGGCTTTTGATAAGCAATAAATCCGACGATCTGTTCATGCATCTGTTTTGCGTGGTCTTCCAGATTTTGGAAGACTTTCAAAGCTTGTTGTTTCATTATAGAGCTTTATACTGCCTTCACACAAGCATAAAGTGCGTTTCACCAGCTTTGCAATTTTTGAGAAGCTCAGTCCATTATCATGTAAAATTTTGATCTGTTGGTGGGTTTTTGGACTTAAAAGTTGTACCTTTTAGCGTATTTAACATAAGAAATATGGGATGTAACTTTTACTGATAATGACAGCAAAAACTATTGTTACTTAGGTTAACTACTTAGGTAACTGCTTTGTAGAAATTCTCTTCAAACCCGGCTGGATCTAAATTTTTGACCAGCCAGAATCACGCCTACTTCATTTCATTTTTTTTAAATTATAAATATTCATGGGCTATTACACTTTTCCAGCTAGGGATGTTCTTCTTTATTAAAATTATGGTTTCGTATTGAATTTACTTATGACTGATTCTAAACCTTTGGCCATCACTATATGTTCGCCCTCTCCCTAGCCAATTGATGACGTGTATGTTCACGACTTCACGCTCTGCTTTTTTTTGTTTGCGCATTCTATTCCATTGAGTTTTAGGTCGAGCTTTGAACTGGCCAATCCAATAATTGGACGTTCGTGTCTTCAAACCAGATGGTAACTGCTCTGGCTTTGCAGCAAAGTGCATATCTTGCTGATAGACAAACAGCTTTATACAGAACTGCTATTTTAGTTGAGAAAGCGTACAACTATCTAAGACATACAGAGAGCCGAGGGTGTTCATGGTTCCATCAAACACAAACAGGGGGACAGACTAAATGTTCGCGCGTCGTTTCTTGAAATGCCCACGCACAAAAAAAAAATAAAAGCCTAACATACTTAAATGTTTCTACGGCGTTATTGTGAATTACAGTATCATAGAACGGGGTGATGGGGGGAGCTTTATGAATGTCCGTGATTTAAAGCCTTCTCACGGGAACATTATCGCTATGTTGCATCTTACAATAAGAACTTGATGAAAATGATGCGAATGTAAAATAAACAATACGCAGATAAGAAAAATAACTGAATTATTCCTTTTCCAAAGGCATAACGTATTTATTAAAAAAACCTCTTAAGAAAGATTTAGTTCATCTTTAATAAAATTTCATGCGTTAGTTTCATTTAAGGCAACACAGTTACGTCGGTTGGTTAAAAATATAGAAATACAATATCATTTGCAGGTTTAAAAATTGACATATCGAAAGCGGAGGTGATGTAGCATTCTTTTGCTCCCGTTGTGTGATTAGATTTCTAGCTAGCAGGTGGGAAATCTCAATTTCTTTTGCTAGTAATACTGAGTGATATCAGTGCTTCCCGAATTTCAGAGAGGGCAAATTGCTGCTGCCCGCTTAGCTGTGCTTCTGTGCCAAATTAATTGCGGTGTCCCCTAATACAGTGGACCACTGGAAGAAGTGTGTGCACTACCAAGGGGACTACTTTGAAGGTAATTAGAGTAAATGTCTTGTATATGAATAAATGTATTTTTGCCGACCAAAGGTTCGATACTTTTTGAAGACATCTCGTATACCGTTTCTGTAAAAGCGCATAAGCATAAGCGTGGACATCATTGTCAGCTGACTGAAAGAGACGAAAAGACATACAGAAGGATTGTGAGCCGGAATAAGAAAACAATTGCTTTAAAATTGACTGCAGAATTCAATCTCAGTCCTCCGTCCAAACCCGTGTCCAAAAAAGACTGTGAGAATGGATCTCCATAATACTAAATATTCATGGGCGACCTATAATTGCCAAACCACTTGTGCCCGTTATTAATACTCAGAAGAGGAGATAGTGGTGCAACACCCGAAAATCGTGGACTGCAATATGGTCTTGTGAATCGAGCTTCACACTCTTTCCAACCACTGGATTTATATACGTGTGGCTAACACTGTCCAAATTTACGATCATGATTGCTTTGTGCCAACGGTAGAGCAGTTGAGGCTCAATCATGATTTGATTCTCTACATCACATTGAAAGGTAGAGTCACTGCCAGCAACTAGGTGTAAAATTTAACCGTTCGTGCTCACCAGCATTGCAGACATTATTTCCCGAGGAGAGTGCCATTTAACTGGAAAAAATCTCCAATTCACATAGCTCTTTGTTCTCAAGTCGTGGCTTTTGAAATGCACGCAGACGAAGTTTCGCACCTTCTTCTCTAAGTTCTGCACTTGCCGGATCTCAATGTAATGGATAGTCTATATATGGAGATATAGTCAATTTTGAAGAACAATATTCGGGCTCGTTTTTTGCCTTCAGCATCTCTGCGAGAACTGGAACTAAATGAAATGTGATATCAGATACCATTAACCATCATCTCGTATTTGTCAGTTCCCAGGAGAATTCAAGCCGTTCATGCCATATTAAGTAAAGATTTCGTTTATTTTTTTCTTTTTTACAAGATGTTCCACCCCCTTTATGTACTTTAATGGTTGTGTGTTTTTTGATCTAATAACTAAAATAGCGTTTCATAAGATACTTACTAAAATTATTCATTTATTTAAAATATATTTATGTTAATCTGACCCGTCTTTCATGTTTCCATGTAATTCATATTAAGCTGTAAAGTTATTACACACTTTATGTAACACTAAGCATAAACTTATAAATTGTGTTGTATATTTTATTTTCTAAATGAAAGTATTACGGACCAGTTATTTAATATTTAAAAACGTTTATTTGTCAACGTTAAAACATTAAAAAAAACAAAAATGTATAATTTAACCGATATGTGCAAATATATTTTTTTTAATTTTTACTTTTTTAAAATTTTAAACAAGAAAACAATAACAACGACTGGACGGAATAATGAACACAGAAGACTCGCAGGAAAACATTGAACGCCAGCTCTTGTTCGATTCTGAGTTTTTTCTTCTTTTTGTATTTTTTATAATAAACGTTCATTTTTTTTAGTCTATCATCAGTTTATGGGGAAGGGGAATCTATGAGCTTCTTTGGTCATTTGCTTAAAATATTTCCTCCATGAAGATTATTAGCTCCACTATAAAAAAAGTTCATTTAGTATTAAAGAATTGGTCGAGAAGGAAAGTCACTTGCAGAAAAAGAATCACCCGACGACACAAATGAAAAAAAGACATTAAAAGAGACTAGCACTGAAAACGATTTCAAAAAGAACAAAAAATCAATTTAAGAGGCAACTGAATTAAAAAAAACTCTTATAAATCCACAAAAAAGTTACACTCTTAGTTATTTAGAACATCATCTATTTTTTTATTTTATTTTTTTATTTTCATCTATTGTGAAAATACTTGAAGGGGAGAAAACGAGTAGAGCTTTATGGTGGCAAATACGACACCGAAATGCCCTAACTCTGTAATCTTATTAAAAATTGGATATGCTTTATTTTTCAGATATTTGTATACAACAGGAATTAGAGGAGTCCATTTATAAGGCAGGAGTCTATTAGGATTCTCACCACTGTGAACACTGATGTTAGTAGACGCGAAAATAGTGTCATTGCAGGAGAAAGCTCAAATAATGGTGCGGTTTAGTCGGGCGATTATAGGAAGACATATGGCCATTCTCATTTACTGGAGATCAAACATAGTCACATGTCCAAAACAGACAATCATCTTTAACGATAACCTCTCTTTCTCAGCCTTTATTTAAAAAATAAATGTTTTTGTGAGATTTTCCTACTGATCCATGGCAACGGAAGTTTTTGCCATGTGTCTTCCTATAATCGCCAGGCTATATGGAGAGATAATTGTTGTGGTGAAAAGAGAGTTTCGACGTGTTTTTAACTTCGAAAAGGATAAAAGCATGGAATCTTCAGTTCCTGGACATCGGGACTTCCGAGAAACGTCAGTCTTCACGGGAATTTCAGTTGCTTAAGTACTATGACCATAAAACAGGCCACAACATACTATCAGAGGGGCTCACGTGGAATTTATTAATTAAAAAAAAACTTATAGTCTTAGGACTTATATTATGAATATAATTTCTTTATCTTCAATAGTCCGCAAGAAAAAATTAGGACATTTTGGTGTCGACACCTTGTATATTTACATAGTCCGCGTTTGGAAAATTGTTCTGATATATAAAATTATACACGATTACACCTGTCTTTTAAAAGACATAACAAACATCGCAATGGATAGAAAGATCAGCAAACAAAAAATTTGAATCAAATGTATTTTCATATAGTCTGTGAAGTACTGCGTGTAGCAAATAATTTCTATAGAGAAATAATGTATTCCTATGAGTGTCTTTTCAATCAGCAAAGTGACTTTCCTTGTTATAATAAAAGTCATTAGGCGCATCAGTATTTGGCGCCTAAATTCCTAGCGGCCATGTTCTGCGAATTTCTTTGGTAAGAGTGTCATTCCATATGGGAAAAAAAGTTTGTTTATATTTGGTTTGTTGTTTTTTAACGACCATCGTCCCTCCAATTTGAGTTACTACACAACAGTAGATATCAGCTTACAATCATAGATAGGCTGGGCATGTTAGCCGGATACGGAAGGCTCTCCTTGCTGAGGTGCTTCCTCTGTGTGGACAACAGGCACAGACCGTAGACTTCTGTGTCCGGTGTGTCACCCTTGGCGGGACTGACGGAAGTCTTTGGCTGAGGCTCCGGAAGTAAAGGCCCGTGCTGAGGGTGTTGGGTTTCCCTGTGGCGGCGCAGGTCCACTTTCCTTTGAAAAGCTTTCTCGCACAGGCCGCACGCGAACGGTTTGTAGCCCGTGTGCTTCCTCATGTGCGTTATCAGATTGGATGACTGGCTGAAAGCCTTGCTGCAGATGATACACTTATGCGGTTTCTCTCCTGTAAGATTAAAAGATTAATAATGAGTACTTATCACAATTAAAAAAAATTCTCTAATTACTTAAACCAATTAAAGCATCTCCCCCGTTTAACACGGTTTTGAATAATAGTTTTCGAATTAGCATTGCTTAAAAATTGATATTAAAATTTGCTTAACACGGTAGAATTCACTTAACACGACAATTGATTAATATTGATTAAAAAACTCATTCATAAGCACACGCGAATTTTGCATGCAAACTCTGCTTTGGTTTCCGTAGCATCGAGAGCAAGCATGCTGCTCTATCATTAATATTCGGAAATCCCTCCATAGTGAAACAATTTTCTATGCATTCAGACTCTCACAAAATCCGCTATTAAAAACGCATACGGGGTCTCAAACACTCAATTAGTTCAGTGAGAATGTAAAATGCCGTGTTCAGCGGAATTATAGACTCGCAACGTGAGCATTCCAAACTTTGTAACATGAGCAAATGTTATTTCACAAGAAATAAAACTGTTACTAATGTTATAAGAAAATGCAAATGGAAAGGGGATTTAATTCCGTTAAAAACTAGAGATTTCTGTGAAAATCCGTGATCGCAAATCTCTAGGCCAATATTCTGATAGCAATTCGTAAGTATAGCGAATACCAGTGAAAGTTCCTTTCATTTTGTATCTCAATTCATGGCGTTTCTATTTGAATTGGATTCATCATATAGACAATTATGCGTTTACACCCTTCTGACAATAATTCGGGATAGGTGATTACGTGTTATCGACAGGATAATACCCTTGTACATACAGCTTGGTTTAAGAACATGACTGTGGAAAAATTAGATTCCCCCAGCCTGAACTCTATCGATGGGACTTGTTGCTGTGTTAAAGGCATAGTGGAAAAAGAAGATATCATCTGATATAGAAATCTACTGGAATGTAAGCTACATAGTGAATGTCGTCTTAAAAACAAAATTGGCTAACAATATTAAATGATATTAAAAATACCTGTTTTTATCTAAATATACAACTGCGTCCCAAAATAATGGAATATTCTTATTCTAACATCACCCTTTTACTTTTAAATCCAAATAATGTCTAAACTAATAATAATTTCTAAAAAGCTGTTTGCAATTTAAAATCTACTGACTTTAAGCTTTAAATTAATATATATTTTACTTAAAAATAATGGGTTGATCTTAAGGAAATTTCATTTTTGTCTGAACCAAAATAATGGAATAATCAAAACACCCAGCCAAAATAATGGAATAATATTTCCTTTTAATTGACAATTTTTTTTTACTTGAAACAAAACAAAACAAAACAAAAACCATTAACTAATATTTAGTTGGGCCACCTTTAGCATCAATTACAGCCTGGATTCTTCGTGGCATTTGTCGTATCAGTTCTTCACAGTGGTCAGCCCTTACACCCTCCCAAATGTTGGTTAACTTCTCTTTTAATTCGGCCAGTGTGGTGGGTTTATGTGTTGATAGATGATGTTTGGCACATCCGTAAGTGACACAGAACTTCGATTCGTCACTGAATATTACTTTCTTCCAATCTGCTTCAGTCCAGGTGATGTGTTGTTTACACCACTCAAGACGTACACGTTTCTGCTTCATAGATAGAAGTGGCTTGATTTTAGGGACTCGGCAATTGTATTCCATCTCATGTAGTCTTCGTACTACAGTATTTCGAGAAACATCTGTTCCACTTGTTTGCCATAAGGTTTGATAATTTTTAGATGACATAAATCGATGTTGCTTCACAATCTTCTCCAACTTCCTATCTTCTCTTTCAGTCGTAACACGTTTACGGCCACATTTAAATCTCTTGTTCTGAAGTCCTTCACCAGATTTATCCTTCTTAACAACTTTGGATACTGTAGATTGCTGACAATTTACAATTCTGGCAACTTCTGATTGTGTATGTCCATCATTTATTAGTAAAATGATGGCTTTCTTTTCCTCAGGTGTTAAATCATTTCTTTTTGTCATTGTTTGTTCACAAGCTATGTTGCACTGAACAGACAACATATTTTATGCAAATAAGCAAACATGCATTTAGAATAAAAAATAACATTTTATAAGATTATTCCATTATTTTGGTTCAGACAAAAATGAAATTTCCTTAAGATCAACCCATTATTTTTAGGTAAAATATATATTAATTTAAAGCTTAAAGTCAGTAGATTTTAAATTGCAAACAGCTTTTTAGAAATTATTATTAGTTTAGACATTATTTGGATTTAAAAGTAAAAGAGTGATGTTAGAATAAGAATATTCCATTATTTTGGGACGCAGTTGTAGATGTCCAGATATTAATGGTATGATAGAGTATAGTATGCACTACAAGAGCCGCCGCCGCATAATTACTAAATATTTTTTTCTTTAGAAATCCAGAGACTTTTAAAATAATTTCTGGAATTTGATGTTAACCTCGGTTTTGGACATACACTGAATAATTTCTAAAACAATGGTAATGAAATCTCTTTGAGCATCTGGCACTTTCTGCAATCGTCCACGAAGCTATCCAATTATTTTTTTCCAAGATTTCATTAGCGATATTATTTTTTTTCAAGTTTTAGTGCTTATTATAGATCATTAGTCATTTTATAGATTTGGTTATTTAGAAATTCTTTTTAGTTGTAAATGTCATTTTCAAGGTGCCGATTAGAAACATTTGACGTACGCGAACTAGCTTCACCCCATTGGAAATATTCAATGTTTATTTTCATTTTTTTCAGAATCAGGATAACAAATTTCTAACCTTGAGGAACTGTTCAATGTCACAATCGACAATGTGAATACTATAAGCAGTCGAAATAATATTTGATTATGTCTTTATTGCGATGATCCAATTTTTGTTTATCCTGATTTTAAATTTTATTGGAAGACCAATAGGCATAACATGATATTTCTGTTTATTTAATAGTGTTTTATTTCATATTAGCCTTAGCAAACTTATTTACAATAATAAATTAGGCTGTATAAAACCCAAAAAATAACAGCATTCCTACATGCATAAAAGCAACTGCAGAAACCACAAAGCAGAAAAATTTATAACGTCACTTTGTGCTTTCGTCTTTCTGCGCGACAGAAAATGCTCTTATATTTGTAGACTATAACCCAACTCGAAAAAACAGGAATATTCTGTCGGGCAGAAAGACGAAAGCAGGAAGTGACGTCATAAAAAATTTCTGCTTTGTGGTTTCTGCCGTTGTTTTTACGCATGTGGGAACCACGCTTTACTTAGCGCACAAAGAGTTTTCTGCTTTCGCTTAAGCCCAATGCAATTAACTTCTAAAGAGCTTCATGAAAACAAAAAATTAGAGGTTTTAGGTAATCAATGGTAACACAAAGAGCCAAAACCGCTTTTCCACAACAAAAAGCGGTTTTGTTGTGGAAAAGCGGTTTTGGCTCTTTGTGTTACCATTGATGTTATTTATCCACAGTTAAGGTAATTTGGTTTTTATTTTGTTATATGTTTTAGGTAATCTCTAACCCTTAAACTGATTGTGTTATTGCATTAATATGATATCACCAACAGTGATAGGTTTCTAGCATAGAAAGATACACTGAGTGGCAGTTTATTAGGAACACCCATGACTATGCATAGCAATTGGCATAGCAATTACTACGTATCAGTTGGTCACGTGACAGTCGGTACCAATATAAAGCGAGAACATACCTGTTAACTGCAAGTGGTTTGACCGTCACCATGGGGAAAACGAAGGATTTGAGTGACTTCGAGCGCGGGATGATAGCTGATGCCCGGCGAGGTGGACTGAGTATTTCCGAAACCGCACGTCTTGACAACCATTTCAAGGATTTACCAGGACGGTTTAACAACCAAAAAGAAAACAACCAGCCAGAGACAAGCTTGTGGTCGCAAACGATTCGCCGATCCAAGGGGAGAGCGTAGGATGGAAATGCTTGTTCGTGCGAATAGAAACGTCACGACTCGTCAACTAAACGTGGAGTACAACATTAGACCGCAGAATAACATCTCTGAACGCACTACACGCCGTACATTCGCAAGGATGGGCTACAACAGCCGACGGCCAGTTCGGGTACCGTTGATCTCCACCAAAAATCGCAAAAAAACGTCTCCAATTTGCCCGTGATCACCAACACTGGACCGTCGACGACTAGAAAAAAGTCTGCTAGTCGGATGAATCCCGTTTCCTATTGCACCACACAGAAGGCCGACGCAGAGTTTGGAGACAACAGCACGAAGCGATATACCCCTCCTGTCTGGTTTCAACTGTTCAGGCTGGTGGAGGCTCTGTAATGGTCTGGGAAACGTTTTCCTGGCATACTCTTGGTCCGTTGATATCTGTAGAACAAGGCCTTAATGGTCAGGGCTACCTGAACATTGTTGCCGACCACGTTCATCCCTTCGTGGCTACTGTGTTTCCCCCATCGGTAGGATATTTCCAGCAGGACAATGCTCGTATCGTCATGGAATAGTTCCAGGAGCACGATAATGAATTCAACTTACTCCTCTGACCATCACAGTCCCCGGATTTGAACCCGGATGAGCTGGAACGAGTTATTCGAGGCATGGATCCACCACCATCCAAAAAGCATCAACTGTGAGCAGCTGTCGCATCCGCATGGACAAACATCACGGAACAATGCTTCCAGCGGATAACTGAATCCATGCCACGGCGAATTCGTGCTGTTTTAGCTGTTAGGGGTGGCGCATCACAGTATTAGTGGGGGAGAGTGTTCCTAATAAGCTGGCCACTCAAGTGTAATTCGTCTTCATTACATGCTATTTTGTATCATACGAAGCTATTTAGTGTCAAAATTGTTTTTAAAAAATTCTAAAATACTGCCCAATATTTATCATAAGAGTAACAAATTTTATAGATATAGTTCAATTTAATAGTCGACTTACCTGTGTGGATGTAAGTATGTTTCTTCATATCCGACTTCTGGTGGAAGCGTTTACCGCAATACTGGCAAGGGTAGGGTCTCGTGTCCGAGTGGATGAGCAGATGGGTGGAGAGCGTGGATGACCTCTTGAAACTCTTGCCGCACTGCTTGCACGTGAACACACGGGTGCTTCCATGAGTAGCGCGGTGTTGGTCTAGACTGGCAGCGTGGCCAAAAGTTTTGTTACACTCCTGACAGGCGAAGGGCCTCTGGCCACTGTGAGATCTCCGCGCGTGCACTTCCAAGCCGTGCACCGTACTGAACGTCTTATGACAGCGCACGCACGTGAAGAAGCCTATACCGCTATTGGGACTACCGTCGTCCAGCCTGTTCTGATCACAGGACGACTCCCTTGTAGAGAGCAAGGACTCGTTCAACAGGGATCGCCTCAACGGCTCACTGGATACCAAGAAGGCGTCGCAATCGGTCGAAAGTTTTTTCTCGTTTTCGGAGTCAAAATTGGCTTCCCCGACTTCTGCCTTGTAGTCCAAATTTTCCATTGCTTTTGCTGGGGACCAGATTTTCGGCTGACTTTTTGTACAGAGGTTTAGAGGTCCGACTTCGCCGGTTTCTTCCGTTGGGGCAACCATTCGAATAAATGGATGCCACAAGGCTTCTTCCACTAAAACGACAAAGAGAACACGTTTAAGGAATAAGGTAGTACAATTACAGTCATAAGTTTATTTACTAAAATTAAATCGATTCAGGCGATGTAAGGAATTACACTGCTCAAAAGAATTAGGGGAACACTTCTGAAAACATTTGTCAAATCTCAAGATCAAGACTTCCGATAAAATGTTTCCTAGTTTTTTTAGATGTGGTCTATTGAAATCACTGGGTGTTTTTTCGAGTTTCTCTTTTTCCGTGAGTTTAAAGTGAAAATGCCAGAGACCCCTTAAAAACAGAATGGTCATAACCATATGACAAAGGTTACATGGTCTTCAAACAGCATTAATTTGCATGTTAAAGCATGTTAATTCGGACGTTTAATTGAGACAAAAAGAGACATCTCAGGCTGGAGGAAGTTGCAAGAGCTGTTACGCTGCTCCAAGAAGGCTACTCAATCAGGTCCGTCGCCACACAGCTTCAAGTGTCACCTTCAGTGCATGGAATCGTTTCCAACAGACTGGTCGCTATTCGCGAAGGGCTGGACAAGGACGCAGACGCATAACGACAAAAATACAGGACCGATATCTTCAAACTTCTGCTCTAGAGACTTGCAAAAGACCTGCGTGCGGCATCTGGAGTGGTTGTTTCTGGACAAACAGTCGGAAACAAACTACGGGAAGGTGGTTTGAGATCCAGAAGGCCGAATCGTGTACCTCATCTCACGCGCAGACACCGAGAAGCCCGACGTCGGTTTGCCCAACAGCACATCAACTGGGAGCTGCGTCAGTGGCGGTCTGTTCTCTTTACAGACGAGTCCAGATTTCGCCTAACTCGTTGTGATGAACATCAGCGTGTGTGGAGACGCTCTGGAGAACGCTTTGCAGAAGCAACAATGAAACAGACAGACAGAATGGGATGTGGTTCAGTCATGGTCGCGGACAGCCGTACTGATCTCGTTGTTGCCCCAGGACGTCTCAACGCTGAAGTAATCAGGGACATTCTGGAAGATCGCTTAGCACCTGCTGCTTGTGTTGTGGGCCCTGATTTTGTTCTTATGCAGGTTAATGCTCGTCCGCATACGGCATATGCCGCTCAGGAATTTCTCCAAGAACGGAACATTCCAATATTGGAGTGGTCAGCAATAAGTCCGGCCATTAATCCGATCGAGCAAGTGTGGGATATACTTGAAAGACGCATAAGGCAACGTCCAACAAGTCCACAATCACTGCGCGACCTTTCGCAGGTCCTCATTGAAGAATTGGAGAACATTCCTCGAGCAGACATCCGTCAACTTATGCGGAGCATGCCATCGCAGATGCGCAGAGGTCATTGGAGCTCGTGGAGGGAATAATGTTATTAGAGACACTTCTAGGGAGACGTGTATCCAGAGATGTCTTGAGACCCCTTCTTGAGAACATTTTTCTCACTTTAGTTTCACCAGGGGTTGCGTCTGTCATTTGTTTTTTCGAAAGATGTTTGGAAAACTAAGCCCATACACTTGTTTATTTGTTGAATAAATTGGGACCGCTTCATGTGTTCATGCGGTTGTACGGATGTTTTCATTCATTTAAATAACATAAGCATTCTACATTGTGTTCCCCTAATTCTCTTGAGCAGGCTCTTCATAGACTTAACTAAATTTTAAACAAAAAAATCTTGCTCACGAATATTAATCAAATTGCATGTAATGAGAGAGAAAAAAAACTGAACTTAGAAGATCAGGGATAGGTTTGAATACACTTTGTTAGAAATAGATACAGCATTGACGTCTGCGGTGTCACCAAAGGTGGACATATGGAGCACCAAGGGCGATACGAACGGTGCGACTGCGCAAGGCCTGACTATACAAATCGAATCTGATTGGGTCGGTTTCTCTATGAACTATGTTCCCTTAAGGTTTCTTTCTACAAAATGACGAGACAAATCAGGAGTACATCTTCTAAATGTAGTTTAAGTAACAGAGAAACGGCTATCGCTTTAAAAAGTTTTATATTATATAAAAGATTATCGTATTTAGTGTTGATGTGCTTTCCTGAATATACTTGAGAAAACTATATTTATTCAGAAAGATAGGGGAAAAATCACTTGTCTTCTCGCATCATTTACGAAGTTTAAGAAGGTTGCCCGCTTTGGTGATTTTTTTTTCTTTCTTTTTTTGCTAAGTTGCCTTCCGTAATTGATTTATTCACTGGGAGTAATGTTTTCGAGAAATAGGAGTATTTTATGAGGGTTTATTTTCAAACCCCTTAAAATGTATACAGTATTAAATAATGCTCTTTATTTACATGTCTACGCCTTCGCGAAATAAATTTTAGTTCACACATGTCAAAACATAGCTGCAGGAGTCCATATAGGAGGAGTCCAATCAATGAAAGAGCAGAACAGGTTGCTTAGATCTGTTCTTACTTCTTGTGATCGTGTCTCTACATCCAGTTTATGGATTGAAGGGTTTGTTTACTAAGTTTCCAGTTATAATAATTGCAAAATGAAGTTGCAATTTTAATTTTTTTAATTAAGATTGAAACCACAAATTTGTTGTCAAAACAAATGAAATTTTAATTCATTTTATTCTTACTACATGAGGGTTTTTCTTTCCAACAAACACTGCTGTATCGTTCATTTATGTATTTTTTTCTCCCCTTTTCCAACGAAAGCTTCACCGATTAGCCGATGCCATATTTATCTCAAATTACTTCGCTGAGTTGTGTGGTTGCTTGATGCTTTACAATTAAAATCGGCTGCAGTTTGAACGATTTTTAAATCCTTGTAATAGGCCCACCTGCTCCATATGGTAAGATACAGGTGCGACCAAATAAAACGTTAAAAAACAAATCGTTTATTAATTATAATAAACTGAAGAAAAAATAATTCTAACATTTTAAAGAGATTTAATGGAATTTTTTTTTGCATATATTATGTTCCTTCATTGTTAAATGTCATTTCTCGTTGCATGCAAATATTAAATTATTTGTTTGAAGCAGTCTGTTTTGTTCTAAAACTATTTAAATCGTAATATAAGTAATTTCAGTTTAAGAATTATAAATATGTGAAATTTCAATTTAAACGTGCTTTGTTCTTAAAGCTATTTTTCCTCTCTACATAATTAGGCTACAGCATAAATTGCATCGTCTGGAATCAAGCGTTTATTTTCTAAATATTTAGAGCCCTTTTATGAATAAGAAATGAGATGATCACCGGAATGAAAAGGAAACTGGGAACTGTTCCAGAAGACATCTTAACTGGGCGAGTTTTCATTTTTAATCTACCTATTCCTTCTTAAAGTGACATGTAGAGCTACAATATGATAAGTGAATGAAAGCTCTACTTGCAAATGGTTGCCTTTTTTTTTAGATTCCTAAAAGAATATATAAAATTTAAGGGTTGTTTGGGTTGTTTGTATGTTTTGGTATGATAATCAGGTTTTAGGTTATAAGTAATCTTAATATTTGTCTTGGCTTTTGTATTGCCATACTAAAGTTAATTTTTGACACTGTTCCTTATTTAAAATTGCCACACTTGCTTTCTTGTCTTTTTTTCGTCATCAGCAGCTTCAGTGAACACAAATCATGATAATGAACTCTTCCAACCCAATAGGTGTAAATGGGTTAGGAAAAGGATTAGGAAAAGAAACAGGAAATTAATTTTTTTTTGCATAACTGAAAATTTCTAAATGTCAACTATAATGATTAAAAGAAAATAGCCTCATTTTTTTTCTGTATGAGTTAATATAAGCGTGTTATTCGGCGATTAGTAACTCTCGATAGTGTACGCCAGTAATCGAAGCTAAGTCCATTCTTATGAGAACCTAAAAAAATCATTACACAGGTCTGCAAATATTAAATTTTGGAACGTTGTTTTAATTTTAATAGGCGATTTTAAAAATGATTCCAGTTTTCATTATGTAATGATTTTTTTTCACAAAATGAAAATAATACAAATAAAATTTTAATAAATAAATAATAATTAAATTAGAGACCTATTTCAATCTCAAGCGGATTAGAGTAATTGGGAATTTCTAAGGTTATTTGGAGACGACCATAATACTTTCCATTATAATAAAACTAAGTAAGCATGCCATTTTGCGAACAAACATTTCAAATTAAAAATCAGCATGTTGAAATATTAAGTAAAAAATCACTGAAAATGTTCTTGACAATAAAACCATCGCAAACGTGTATTATCATTTTCCAATATAAAATCTAAATGGCATTTGCTGTTTATTTTATAAAAATAAATCCAAATAAGTCTATAACAATTTCAAGTAGTAATCGCAATGGTTTGAAGTAATATGTTCAATCAAAATCAGAAGAGAGTTCTGTGTGACTTTCGTGCAGTTAGTAATTTTTTAATCCTTATTAGATGATTCATTTTGAGCTGGCCATTCCATTTCCATCGTTTCCAACGAAGAGGGAGAAAAAAAATCAGTTGATTAGAGTCATCTGTGCTTCAACATTTGTTCATTAGAGTATTTTTTTTTTAATTTCTCTAAAATGAAATAAAACTCTTTTGAAATTCTTCTTTTATTCAATAACGCAGTTTCTCAATAACGATTAACAATAATTTTATTTTCTTTTAAAAGAACTTGAATCTCGCTATGATAAAATAACGTTCTTAGTCAACAAGCAGGATTCATGTTATGTAGGAATTTTTTGATGTTATCAGTTTTGTATAACTTTTGTTTATTACAAAATAAACATTAATAAAAATTATCATTAAAAAAAGTCTTTTATGCTTGTATAACAACACCATCAGATTCATTTCCAGATCTGACTACAGCTGATTTCCCCACCCCAAAATGGACGGCAAAAGCATTCGGGGAACCTCGTTAATTATTTCACATTTTAAATTCGATTTTTTGCACCTGTTTTGGGTCGTGAATTTTGTTTTAAGATTCTGTTTCTTCATTATTTTTAACAAGGGCCAGTGAAGACATCACAAATTGATGCCCCGTAACAAGTTGAAGGCAGCTGTGTTCATTATTCGTTTAGTTTATAGTTGGAGCTAAGCATTTTCATTTTTTTTAAATAGATGTTTCAGGAGATAATATTGAGAATATTGAAAGAGGATGTCCTCATGTTAAGTTTTGGATGTGCCACCCGAAATGGCTTGCCTAGTTATATTTACAATAAAATAATGTAATACCCAAAAATTTGTTATAAATTCACAATTTATTTAATATTACAAAATAATATCCTATAACTGACTAGACTTAAGTAAAATCTGCATAACTGGCTTTGAATAATCTGTAAAATCTGCCACGAGGTGGCCGAATTGTACATCCAGATTAGGCAATAAATTTATGTGGACAAGAAGTTTTTTTCTATATTATTGTTATTATCCACAGTTGGCTTTCGATTATTATTAACTAACTGTTAGTCATTAGATGTTGAAATAATTAAATCTAATTGTTGTTGATGCAGGTAATGTCTAAATATAATTAAATATAATCGAAAGAGTTTCAGAAAATATGAAACACGCGTCTTCAGAGCTTTTTATAAATAATTTTAATGGAAATCTCGACTATACTATTGTTGAAGTCCTTTCCAACTGCTTATCCAATAAATCAATTTTTCACCTTCTTTCGATTGGTTTCCATGGATCATGGAAGTACTATATACAGAGTGACCAACGTTAATCTTTATCATTCAGAACCTTCTAATAATTACAATTTCATCATATTGACATGGAGACTAATTAGGACATGAGATGCAGGATTCCGCAACATAAATTGTATTTCAAAAAAGTCGCCAGTAAGAGACATACGCGCTTGTACAAATTGTTTCAAATATAGCGTTAAACAGGATCTGGTTCAATATGGTTACCGTTCTCGTGGGCCAGACCTTGCATCCTGTGCATTCTCAATAGCTGAACAGCATGTCAGTAGGAGTATTTGTCTTAGTGCTACGCATGTTGTTTTCTTTGTGGCTGCCAAATTCAATAGTTAATCGTATAAAAAAAGAAATCGCATGAATAATATTAGGAGAGTCGAAATGGCCATACAACTGGGAAGAAAGAGACTAATCCTGTCTATTGTGCAGTGATTCCGAAAAAGCAATACATGTATGCAATTTGAGGAGACGCTCCATTCTTGCATTCATTTACAAGCCATTGCTGAATTGTCGAATGACGAAACTCTTCAGTAAAACATGCACGGTTGCGAAACACGCCTTTCGGTCCCATCCCACAAAAAAGGCCATATTATAAATTTGACTGTGAAGCGATCTAAACTGTAATTTTTCCGTGAATGTATCGGAATTCTGCGTATGGACCATAAGACCTGAAAGACTAAATCCTGTTAATGTGTCTTTTGGCCAGAAACGTAAGAGCAAATGCCAATCATAATTATTGTCTTGCATTGACAAATTTGGATATTTTGCATAATACTTTCTAATAATGTAGAACACGATATATCCAATTGGTGCGCTACTTCATTAGGGCTATCATAGTATCAACAACATGTGCATCTGTATGTCGAAATCACGGTTACAACTTCAATAATTTATGGTTGTGCTCGTTTCCATCTTATGCCAGGTTGAACTTTCTAAGATCCTATTTATTCAAACTTGTAAATCACTGTCATATCGGAATAATTTGACAAAGGGGTTATCCTTTATACTTGCAAAAGAGAATTAGATATAAAATTTCCTGATCACATAGGCACAATCATTTTTGACCACACATTAAAAATGATATCCTTATGTGTGAGTATATGAGAAAGTCGAGGGGAGAACACTCCCGAATTTATGCATTTTTTGGGTCTCGATTTCGAAAAAAAGTAATTTGGGATTGTATGCACACATAAAAAAATATAATTGTTAAATTTGTTCAATGTACCCAAAGAGATTTGGGAAACATTTTCATTTCCATTGTGCAAATAATTTCATAATCTTAAACCGCTAACAGAACCCACTTTTCTTTTACATAGCACGTAAATGGGTCATGTTTACTTTAAATGAGTGAAAGAAGAGAACTTGATTTTTGAAAGAGAACATTGCGGAATAAATAAAAATAAATAAATATGAAATTCTATAAAAATTTTGCATTATTTATTGTTTGACAGAAATTATCAACCCTTCAATATTTCTATTTCATTTTTAATTACCCTCCAATTTCAATTAAATGAACTAAGCGACAGAAGTCAGGCAATCGATAATAAAGATATTTTGAGTCAATGAAACGAGTTACAAAAATTGTTGCAAAGTAATGAAAGTTAACGATAACATAGAACGAACCCCCCACTTGGTCTCTCAAACAAGTGAAAAGGTAAATACATAATTTGTGTATGGCTGCCACGAGCTCTCTTCAAACAGCAAATCCATTTCTATTTTCTGTCAGAATATAAACGTGATGAAGATTACAAAGGGGTCCCCCCCACATCCTTTGTAAACAAATTAATTCAAATTAGCATTTGGAATATTCTGTAAAACAAGGTTAAAATCATTTCATAATAATAAAAACTTAAATATCATATTTACATAGTTTTTCTTTAAAAATAAGCTCTATTCAAATTAGTATACCGTACGATGTTACATATTCGCGTGCATTCGAGTACAAAGGTTGTGAAGTATTTTCAGTACAAATTTTAGATGCGAACGAAGCTAATGAAAATGGATTTTTTTCCCATTATAATTCCATAAAAATAAACATGCACATTCACTAGTAAGAAATAAGAAAATGTGTAACATAAAATTAAAAATGGGCTGAAGATAAATAATAATAAATATTGACATCGAAATATAGTTGTTTGAATCGCTCTAAAAAAAAAAATCTTCGCATTTAGGATTTGAAATCTCATGTACACAATTGTTCGCGGTTTCTTTCTTTTATTTATTCATTTTTTTTTCATTTGTATGCCTCAGATTAATGTTCAACCCTAATGGATTACAATTTGAATAATTTATAGCCAAAGAGGACAAGTTTCACTCTAGTTTTTTGAAATTATACAGTATTAATACGTGGAAAAATAAAAAATTAAAAAAGCTTTAAAAAAATTAAATGTATCCACGAGGAGAGCTTAGTTCTCGAATATTATTTTTATAACAATGTCTATAACTTAGTAATAAGATTGAAATTAATAATTAAGGTTGAAATTAATTATTCATTTATAATTATAAAAAGCACTAACATGGATTTCTAGCATAATATTTTTATTGAATGGAAGTTTGCTTAACTGTAGGCTGTATTGTTGAGAAAGTTGTCGATTTTCCAGGTTTGAAGTAAATGAGTTTACTAATTGAAGATGTTAAGTAAACATTTTAGACGTAGATATTATACTCTAATTTAAAGTTAGCAGCCTTTTTGTTTTAATCATCTACTCTTAATAAGAAGTAACGAAAACTAATAATTGTATTATTAATAAACAGCGTTGTTAATGAAAATAGTCTTTTTTCAAATCGAATTTGATCACATTAGATGACCCATTAGTCCAATGTTTGAGTGCAATTCATTTTTATAAATTTAATTTATAAGCCTAATCTTCTCATCTAAATCTCTTCTGTTTCATTCATAATAATCGTATGACCCCTTCCCCTAGACGTAGTCAGTCAATTCAAACAAATAGGAAACCTTTGATTCTAAAGAACTTGTAGGTTGATTTTAAACGTGACCATCAAAAGAGAATCCTTCTTAATTTAGGGTTTTGTTCAGAATTCTATAAAAACCAACATCTGTCCCATTTCACTCGTTAATTGAATGGGTCTCTGGAAGAAGGGCATATGTTACATTTTTCCATAATGGTTTTTTTAATGGAAAAAGGTAAAAGATGATGATACAAACTTAGTCGCAAATATAAACGCATTTGCGACTAAGAAATTTTGAATTGTTATCATATTCTTGTTTTGATGAATAATTGACTGTGAAAATGCTTTCCCTTTCAAACCTCTTCCTTTTTCTAATCGCTATAATTCCGTGAAAGTTAAAAAACTGGAAGAAGGGCATATATGATTTTCGCAGTGATTACGATCTTGAAATGAGATGCCTTTAGTTTTTGGGGTTTCCTGTAAAATTTTAAAATTGTAACATATGCCCTTCTTCCAGACACCCATTCAATTATTCTGTATATTTTTTGTTACTACTTCAATTATAGATACTTGATAAAAAGTGTAAGCGTGGTTATTTTCAGTGTGCTCAGTTTCCAAATAATTTTTTTTTTTTAAAAAAGGATTTTTTTCGGCGTATTCGATTTGTTTTTTTTTTGTTTGTTTGTTTTTGTGTGTGTGGTTTCTTTATTGTTCAAATCACTTGAGACCAAAATCGATTGATGAGAAGTATTGCAGAGAGTTTGTTACCATTGACTATCTACTAACCGGCTGTTAAACATTGTTGTTGCTGAAGATGTTGGTGATGGTGCCGCTGTTTGTGGGCAAACGGCGAGGCGGAGGTGGCTGAAGCGGCGAAAGCGGGATTCCAACAACGAAGATCTCGCGGAACATGCTTCACGATGGCCGGGGAACAGTGGAGAAGGAAGCCCGCTGGCCAACTACCGTCACCTGAGTGGGACGTTAAGGAGTTGCGCACTCGCTCTACACAGAATGGAAAAATAGACAAAAATATAATTATTTTCTGTTCGGTTTGTATTGTTTTGCGTAAAAATGGAAATTTAAAGCTCTATTTTAGAAAAAAATAAAAAAATAAGTAAAAACAGATTTAATGATAACGAGGAATTCTCGTTCAGCTTTAAAATAAAGCTTTTAAAGAAAAAACAAACAAACTATAAGCATTTTTACCTTCATTATTTTACTATTAACAATCTTATGTTCTTGCTCTACTAGCCTAAAAAGTGTGGCTTAAAGATATTTTAAATGTTTACTTTCCGGAAAGGAAAAACAAAACCCTGTTCTGTATCAGACTATTAAGAATAAGTTATCTAAACATCAAGATAGGTTGATAAGCAGAATTTTAAAATTTATTTCAGGCGCAAAAATTTGTCAGCATAATTTATTATGTGTTTTTGTTGACATTCTAAACTGAAGTAAATTTGATAAGAATTAGTTTTTTTTTTTTAAATTAGTGCGGATTTAAAAGGCTCCCCCCCCCACTTCCAAGAATTAAGTTATAAATGCAAATTCATATTACGAAAGTGCGGTCGATATGGGAGTATCCAGATTATAATTATTTTTTCCCTTTATTATAAACATTATAGCAATTAAATGCAAATATTGTCACATTCAATAAATTCAAACATTGTCCAATTAACACAAGTTTAAACTACGAACGAAGGTCGTATCGAGAGAGGCTGATCTGGGGTTAGCCTCTTTTGTTTGTGAAGAATTAGATAAAAAGATATAAGATAGAGACCGCTCTAAAAAAACTAGGTACGAACAGTTTGGTATACTGAAATAAGTTCTCGAATTATGGACGGGAATCATCTTTTCAAGTTGAAGATACAGGCTTCTCCATTTTTTTCCACTTGTTTTGAATCCTTACGAGAAGGAGGGGGTTTATGAATTATTTTTACCATTTAATTTCTTCTACAGTTCGAGTGGCGAGAGAATCCTTCTTGGTTAGGTCGAAGAGAGGGAAGGATGGCATCGAAGCGTAGCGTGACTTAACGCATGCATTTTGAATAGAATTTTTAAAACGGTAAATAAAAATTTAAGGAAAAAAACTTCCTCATGATTTATACACGGAATTGAATCCTCCAAAGCTTTCAGAAAAATCCCTCCTCGTTTTCGATGCATGAGGAGGGAAACACGCCATCAAGTGGCAGCGGCCAACTTTTTTAAAACTGCGTTTCCCATTGGTTCCCCTCTTGCATTCTTTATTACACAATTAAAATATTAAATAGTTGGCTGCAGATACAAATAAACAGCAATATAAATGCCCTAAAATATTTTTTTTTCACCAAAACTAACAATCAAAGGTGATAAGCCGAGTCAATTAAAATTTTATGTAAACATAATCCATAAGAGTATGAGTCGCCTCTTCCAGGTTGTTTTGGTTATGTTATAATCGACTGGTTGTGATTGTTTTTAATCTTCATGACGTCATTAATGAATCCATAAACATTTAAATAAATCATCTAGCTATTTTACAGTTTTCGGTTGATGAATAATCTGAGTGAATAATAATAATAACAACACTAGATTTTAAGATGATTTACATTTAACCCTTTCTAGTAACTTTTTTATGTATAAAAATAACATGTAAATGAATTGATTGTCTGGTCTCTTTAAGTCTTCAAACCGAACCATGGCTGGTTGGTTTGGTTGGTTTGGTTGGTTTGGTTGGTTTGGTGTTAACGTCCTTTTTCAACTGCTATGGTCATTTCAGGACGGCGTTATAGGGGCCGCAAATTTTGCCTCGCAAGGGTTCTTTAACGTGCAGCCGGCAAACGACTACACGGGACCAACGGCTTTACTTCCCTTCCGAAGGAAGTGCGTGGTCGAAAAATCCTCGTCGTCCTCGGCCGGGATCGAACCCGCGTACTCGGGCATCAGAGGCGATCACGCAACACACTGAGCCACCGAGGCCGATACCATGGCTGGTTGGATTCACTGTTATCTTTGCATAGGCCTATCTCACCAGGATTGTATATTACATAGTTTCGAAAAAATTTTCTATGTCTATCGGTATCGCACAACTCTTCTAGGTTTAGAAATGCCAAAATTATCCATTGAATATCAGAAGTCTTAAACATGTCTCAAGAGAAAATTCCCTGATCGCGACACTGTTTTCAACAAACAAGGCGGTGTTTTAGTATCCTCAGTAGGAATCCGGCTTGGTCGTAGGCTGCTACATCCATGAATGAGACCGACAAGACGTGTCAATGATGACAATCACCAACCACTTGTTAATTTCTTGAAATGTTTGCTTCGTTTCGGCCGACCTACTGCTGATTTCTGATCTCTGATTTCCGTTCTCACTCTTTAGGGTCGCCGCTTATTGCCTTCTTACTTTTGAACCATACACAGTTACTCCTCGTAATGGCACAACAAATTGCCCAAAAAAGGAGTCGCTTTGGGAACACAAGAAAGTTACTTTATCCTTTGCCCGATGTATTGCCGGCATCGAGATTTAATACTAACAGATTAGTATTAGATCTCGATGATTGCCGGGATGTTCATCACCCTTGCAATTAGTAGTATTGTCTGGGGGATGCTTTGTTTTGAGCGCTAATGGTTAGTCAACAGAAACTAAAGCAAATGCTACCTGGACAGTAAGCTTCACTATTACAGAGTCGAGTCACACTATGATGACCACCAGCTAATATCCCGAATAACCGCCTTTAGCGGCACGGACAGCAGCTAGAAGGCGCGTTAGTGTGTCAAAAAGATTCTTGTAAGTTTCTACTGGTAGCTGTTGTCATGCAGACTGTAAAGCATCCGAGAAGCTGCTGAAGGGTACGCGGTTGTTGTTCCATAGCACGCACATGACGATCGAGGTGATCCCAAAGGTTCTCGATTGGGTTGAAGTCTGGGGAATTAGGGGGGCAGGGTAGTACTTGGAACTCTTGGTCGTGTTCTTCAAACCACCCCCGAACAATTACAGCCGTATGACACGTCGCATTTTCTTGCTGCATCGTGCCATCCTCCTCTGGGAAGACAGTCGCCATGTATGGGTGTAAATGATCTGCAATTATGGATTAATAACCGAATCGGTAGAGAGTGCCTTCCACAGGTATCAGTGGTCCCAGACAATGCCATGAGAACACACCTCATACAATGACGCTGCCGCCACCAGCCTGGATTCGTCCAAGAATGGTTGCAGGATGCTTGTTTTCGGAGGTTTCTCGCCTCACCCGCCAACGGCCGTCACTCTGTGGAGCAGAAATCGTGACTCATCGGAGAAAGAAACCTTTTTGCAGTCAGAAGTAGGCCAGTTTCTGTACTGTTGGGCAAATTGAAGCCGTTTTTGGCGATGATCCTTCGTCAGCATGGGTGCGGTGACCATCCGTCTGCTACGGAGGCCCATACGTAGCTGGGTCCTCTGTACTGTGGTTTTAGAGACATGTCTAGTAGCACTCTCGTTGGTTTGAGCGGTAAGTTGGTCCACTGTAGCTCTTCGGTTGGCCTTCACACACATTCGCAGCCGACGTTCACCTCTCTCATCAATGGCACGTGGTGCTCCACAGTTTCCATACCGTTTATTCTGAAAGGTCCCATTTTTCCAGTTATGGTACACTTTAACTACAGCAGCACGAGAACAGTTCATAAACTGCGCGGTTTCCGAAATACTGCCACGAAAGCCGATTATCATCCCCTTTTCCATATCTGATAAATCACGTTTCTTACCCATTGCAGCAATGAGTGATATGTTTTTAGCATAGTGGAAACCTACCTTATATAGTCACCTAACCAATTCCCAATACGTGATATAGTTCCTCGGCTGGGCAACCCCGAAGACAAACGTAGGTGGTCATAATAATGTGACTCGATCCTGTAATTCAGAGTGAGTTAAAACTTGCTGAAATGATCCACCGTAATTTCCCAATTCTTTAACTGTCCTATTTAATTTTAGTTTCAAGTTAAATTTAAGTTCCAAGATTACTCGATGATTAATAATATTAATATTCATTCACGTTATCCGGTCTGTCCCATTTTATTTTTCCTCGCTATATGTCCGATATCTTATCCATTGGTCGCCCTGCAAGAGAGGACTTCTTGCGGTCATTCTTCCTAGAAGCTATTACTTAATTCAAACATTTTTCGTCGCATATTAATATTCAAAGGATTGTGCCATACAATATTTATACACCAATAAATATAGATATCTTTGACGAATTTCCGCAAATGCAAAAAAAATTTCATTCAATCTCATTAACGAAATTAAATAACTATCAACAATTAAGAAATAAACATCTAATTAAAGAGGGGAGTGTGAAAATCATATTAATTACAATCGCGTTTATAAAATAACTCGGGCCTTCAGAGAATAAATATTGCCATGGGAGTTTTATACGTTTGCGACAACGCCCCAACTGATCGTGGTTTACTTCGAAATCCTTGTTAGCAATGCACTAGTTAATAATCCTAAAATTCTTCCATTACTTAGATTTGGAAGCTATGGACAACAATAAATTTTAGGAACTGCGTCATTGGATTTTTTATTATAATTGCATTAATGGTAATGCACTCGACCCTCTTGGGAATATGCGAGCAATTTGAAAATAGCAGAAAGCAGCTTGTGGAATCATGATTTATGGAAATAGGTTTACAGACCAGATATAAAATAAAGATAAAGTTGATTCTATATGTGTTTCAAATTCTTTGCCATTTTACTTTTAATAAAATTCATGATTTAGACCAGAATGAGTTTCATGGAAATCTTTAAATTTTCTGCGCATTTTGAACCACAGGAAAATTGTGAAAATTATCCTCATATTCGTTTTAGTATATCATGGTAAAAGTAAACTAAATTACCATTTTCTTAAAATTCAATATTATGCGTTTGTATAATAGGGAGGGGTTCTGCAAATTCAAAACGCAACAGAACCCATTTGGATCTACCTGCGACGGTTTACTTATTAATTTTGTTAGCGTTTTCATAATTTTTAAAATAGTCTAATAGATTTTATTAGCATAATCGTATATTTAATAATCGTCTATATAAGCAATTAATACTTTCGCTCGCATAATTAAAAAATAACCAGACGTAACCGAATATTTTTTACTCTTATGTGTGAAATTTTAACTGTCGTTTTTTATATTTTTAAAAATTTTTTGCGCTATCCGTTTTATTTTTAAGAAATAATTTTTTTTAATATACAAAATTGAATAATTTTAATATAACTCGGAAAAGAATTTCATAAGAGACCGTTTTAGTGATACGCTCAGGTAACTGAGATTTCTGCAAAATGGGAACGTTTTTAAAGCATTATTATTTTATACATTCCACTGTAAGAATATCTCCTATTGTCACGATTGAAGATAAAATAAATTTATAACATAATTATATTTGCAAGTTAATTATAAATATTAAAAGATATTTACCCAGCGTTAAGGCATCTCAGATATAAATTTATTTTTCCTAAAAGTACAAGAATTTTAATGCTTATGATGTGGCCTAATAAATGTCCATATGAATACTGGGTCACGATTTTCTTGTATCAAATCGTTGAGAGACGCAGTATATAAATCAGAGTTCAATATATAAAGAGCTTTTATCATAGGAAAAGTCAAACGGCGGGCGCGAGATCTGATGATCTGGGCGGCCAGATTACGTTATCACGAAAGGCCATTCCATAGAGTCGAATATGTCCGTTGATAGTCTCGCGTGCGATCACGCTCCACTGCTTCATTACGTTTCACGCAGTCAGCATGCACTGAGTAGACTTGGCTGTAGTTTTTCGATCAAGAGTTAATCTGGACTTTTGTTAATTTTTGATTTCGATAGTAAATTATCTTCATAATCTATTTCCATGGTCACCTAACAGTAATATTTGGCGAGGCTGAGAATTTTTCTGCAAGATGGATCGCAATTTCTCCATCAAATTTTTTTTTAAAACCAAATTTGCTTCTGATAAGCAATCTCCAAGTACTTAGGTGCTATATTTTTATTTGCTTTAAGAGGACTAATAAAATTATTTTAGATAACTCATCAATTGACATTATACACCAATATATTTTTTATGAGCTTGGATGCGGAATTAATTTTCATGACAGTGATAAACTTATTCATGACAATAGGATTATTATCTAAGCATTGTAAGGTTCGATTTAAATTTTAAAATCAAGCTTAAGTCAGTGAATGTAATAATTCTGCACGAGGGTAAATGACGCCCGAGGCATGGTATATTTTTCCCCCACCCCGTTTCCATATTTGTACATTTAGATAATTTGACAGGAAACAAATACAGTCGAACCCACATATAATGAATTCTCCTATATATAACGAGTACATACTCCTATATCAATTTACAAGAATAAAAGCAAACCGAAAGCTTCATTTAATTAATTTAGAAATATACTGAAAAATAAGCATTTGCGTTTTAATTAAATCTGACTCGAATATAGAAACTGAGGATACGATGGGACGGGGGAGGGGACAGTATATGTAGAAATCGGTCGTAAAAGGGATGAACAACGCATGCGCACCGATCGATTCTTATCTCTAATTGTTGCCTCGGAGACCCAACAACAACTGCCAGTTACTCGAGCTCAATCTCAATGCCTCTCTTGAGGGCAACCAATAGGAATCTGAAAACGATTAACATATGAAGATGTTAAGCCAAACGAATGATTAGAGGAGAAAGAGTGAAATCCTGATTTTTAGCCTTTCTAGGACTGAATTTTTTTTTTAAATTTATTTTTTAAATAGCTGTACATCGATATTGTTGCTATCATTAGTTGATAGGGAGAGAATGTAAACTTCGTACTGGCACGAGCTGAATACGAACAGTCAATTTCGTTGATTAATTATGCACTGAAATTTTGATTTCCAGCTGATTTTGAAGTCCTAATAAAATTTGATTAAAAATCTAATTTTACTTTCTCGAAATATTCGCATTGTTTGAATAAACTTTTACTGGATGATGGAGTCGTCTCATTTGATAACGGAAATCATTTCGCCAATCATTAATTAATAACGAAGCAAATAGGCTGATCTTAATTCGTGGTGTTATATTTTCACAAACTCAAGATTTATGATCACGTGATATGAACTTCATTGATTATCAATAAAAAAGTACAAATTGTGACAAGTGACTACCGTGATCTGAAAATATAGCGATATCTCATCTAAAAATAAAGAGAGAGAGAGGAAAATAAGTGAAAGTAAGCAAAACATACTTTTAACTGCAAATGAAATATATTCACTAAAAATTACTCTTCTCAGAGTTTGATTACGGAATTCGTAATGTTCACTCCTGTATATGAAGATGAGACTAAGGCCTTATATTTTTACCTAAGTTCTTATTTGAGATAGTACATTCAAGTACAACAATATGTAAATATGGTAATGTTTACACAATTTCATTTAAAATTATTAAAATGCTTCCTCATTCACTGTACACATCTTCCAAGCTTATTTTACTTTGAAAATCATACTTCTGTTATTATTAGCTACTTCAAGGGGATGTTCGATTTATATACTTTGGGAATTTCATTCACGGTATAGACACTATGGCTTCGATTTAGTTTTAAGGAGTTCATCGTCATAAAAAGAACCTCATGTCTCAACTTTATTGGTTCTGCTCTTTTATGAGTAAGACGTTTCATGACTGAAGCTTCTAAGCTTTGATTTTACGGAACCGGTAAAAACAATCGAAGTAACAAAAAGACAATTATATATTAAAAAAATAGCAGGGTATGTAAGCAATCTTCCCTCCCAAAAAACAACTTTTGCATTTTATTATCCATGAAGTAATAAGTTTCGCGTTTTAGATATACGAGGGCGTATTGAAAAGTAATGCCTCCATGGCTGTAACTTTTTTATTTGTTAACCGATTTTCAAAATTCTTTTTGTATCTTATACTCACATTTGTCCTCTATGTAATGCACTATTCACATTTCGACATAGTCCCCATCCCTTTCCACGCATTGCGCCAACGCGTGACTAGTTGGGTGAACCCGTCGGAGAGGAATTCCGGAGTTGTTGTCGACACGAGGATTGAATGGCAGCTTTGGACCCTCTTCTGTAGTACGATAACGTCCGCCCGCACACGAGTCGCCACACACCAGAGGCGTTGCAGCACCTACATTTCAAAGATGAAAGACTTTGCACCTTGCCACTCTCACCGCTTCCCAAAGAAGAAAGAGTCCCTTAAGGGACATGAGTTGGTTCTGACGGCGAGGTATACGCTGCCATTCAATCTTGGTGTCGACAACAACTCCGGAATTCCTCTCCGACGAGTTCACTCAACTACGTCAATGCATGTTCTTGAATGCATTCGCAGATATTAAAAAAAAAGATTAACGCAAGTTGTCAACAAACTTACGTAACAACTTGCATTAACATTATTCTAACTTAATCAATTTCAAACTGATGCACAAATGTGTAAAAGGTTTACTATTTCTCATCAATTTTATAATCAAATCGTTATTTAAACTGCAATACTTCGCACATGTGAATTTCTTTTTTTTTGGATTGCGAATAAAATGACATTCTTTTTTAATAACAGTACCAATGTCAAGTTCAAATAAGAGCAAATACAATTTCTTTTTTTGTATAAATTAAAAAAATTTTTTTCGATTCTTTAAATATATTCGGAATCTCCAACGTTTTATACATCAGGAAATTTATAGTTTTTCAGTTTTTAATAAATTTTTCGATTTTATATTAATCTGAACGTGATTATCTCGATTTGTAGGGACTCTGAAACCAACAGCTGAAAATCGTGAACCAAGACGTAATCGCGAGCGTTTGTTGCTGGTGGCGTAGGTGGTCGGGTGCCGAAGCGTTTTCATGACTGTTTAGTTATAAAAGACCTCCTCCAGGAAATCCACTAGCGACCACACACAAAAGTATTCCCAACAATGGAAGGGCACGTGCTTAGCCACTGTTTACCCAATGCAACTCTTTTTTTTTTTAGTTTTCCGCGCGACGGTAGCAGCCTCATTCGCCATCCCTCGCACTTGCGCAGGTGTCGTCTTTCAGAGTGCGCTTCCATTCAAAGAACACAAAAATTCTACAGGCGTCCTCATCTGCATAAGGAAGAAACTTTATAAAAAAAACAAAATTTTTATTTTCTAGCTTGACAAAACGGGGAAGTTTCGCGGAAATCCAGTATCTGCATCCCTTTTTATGAGGAAAAAAAAAATCAAAATAACAAAAATACTGAAAAAAAATCATTAAAAATATGAATAACAAATTCATGAAATAAAATTTTGCAAATTTTTCATGAAAACGCTGTACAATTTTAAAGCCTTTTAAAATCACGAGAAAAGTATTATATTTATGGGATTTAGGTAATACAGCAGCAGTTTTAGAGAAAATACTGACTATTACTTTGTCGAAAGCATCAAAAACGTTTTTATGTGGGTTGTTTTTAAGATATATCGATGAAAAGACTATATGTAAGATATATCAATGAGATTCTTGTAAGATTAAAAATTCAGATTTTTATTGCGAAAATTATGGTTTCCGCTGCGGATAGGGAATTCCACAATAAAAACACGTTCCAAATCTGTCTGAGACATTAAGTAGCACATTTTCATTTTAGGTAGTTCATATGCCTAACAATTTGTTTTACTCAGTTGAAGCCTGGACGAACTACTAAGTACCCTATTGACATCACATAGTTTGACTACCCCTTCAAACTAGAGACGTTTCTAGTAGAGAGACTTGGCAATACGATCTACTTCCTGTAACCAGTTGAAAATAAAGTTGATAGTGCTTCTCAGAGGGCGCTATAATTCTTCCGGTGCTTTAAGTTTCGCTTTTACTTTCGTCAATCGCCTTTTCGCTTACTTTGCAACAACTGAGCAATATGGCGACGTCCATTCTCTAAAGAGTGGTGTGCTAAACGTTGACTGCATTCGCCGTCCTTGTCAATTTCGCTTCGTGCTTCGGTAATTCCGACTCACATCCACTCAAACCGTTTTCAGAACGAGAACGCAGTCAAACCTCACGTGACTACGTGAGACTTTCAGACAAGATTGCCGAATGCGCCTTAAAATATACAAGTATAAAAAAAAAACACGAATGATAGAAAAAAAAACACGGATGATGTCAGTCATGTGGATCATGATGACGTCGTTTAACAATTGTTCCTGTAATGTTGGTAGCGCTTTATAGAGGGGGTCAGGCGAAAAAGTGGTTACGCATTTTCTATAGGGAATCGAGTATTATAAGCGTCTCTACTGTAAGCGTCCCTGGTTCAAACTAGAGATCCTGACGATGTTTTATATAAACCCAGCCGAGGAGGGGAACATGGGCATCCGCTAGATTCTCTCTTGAACAGTTTATTTGCCCCTTTCCTGCTAGATCAGGCCTCGACAGCATTATGATGGTTATGATATCTGTAGAAACGTTGCTCCCCCTCATTCTGGAAATGGGATTTTTGGCTTTGCTCACCATCCCTTGCAAAGTTTCTCGAACGCCCATGGAAAGGAATTTAGGAAGGAGATAATAAATTCACTGATAATCCCTTCTTTCAGAAAGCATGCGTATCATTTAGAAGAACTTTTAATAGGAGAAAGTCTTCCATTATTAATGGCAACTTCGTGTGATCTTAATTATTACTTTTGGCATGACTTTTGATTTCGACTTCTGCCCACACTTTAAATTTTCTCTATTCTTTAAATAATTGTCAATTTAGGTGTCAATAATTTCGATGTTTCATAGTCCAGTGTATTTTTTAATTATTTTTAGTCGGATGGAAAACTTTATAACTAATTTTTTTTTTTTTTTTTTTGAGATCAAGCGATTTCTCAGAAGTTGAGAATACAATCAGTGAAATTTTAGGTTTAAAATGCCAGTTCGTATAAATAATTCTTGTTTGTACTTTTTAAAATAAGTATCTACTGTAATTCTTGAAGAAATACAAGATTTTTGTGAATTCATTTTTTTTTTTTTTTTGGTAACGCTCCGACGCTTATAAGGCAGAACTAATCTTTTCTGTAATTCAACTCTTTTTTTTCTTCTTGAAAATATAAAGACTTTAATTACATGATGAAAATGATGTTCCCCTTCATAATATATGTGAAAGCTTGTAAATATCATTAAGCAATTTAAAGTGATTTTAATTAATAATGGGTTTTTGAAATATACAATGGCTTTCTTAATTAAATACGAGTTTTACGGAAATTTCACTTGAAGACTGTATGGATAAAACGGAAGATTTTAATTTTATTTGGAGATAGACGCCTCCTTAATCTGTGATCGAAAGATAAGTAATTGTTATTGAGTAGTGTGCTTTTTATAAAATTTAATAAAAATAATTTAAGCGTTTTCGTGCAGTGAAAGTCATTAGGAGACAACTCGAAGCACAATTTTCATCGATTTTTTCTTTCGACCGAGCTTAAAGAATGGTTTGTTTTCTGAGAAGCATTAAAGGATTCAGGGTGCTCTATTTAGAATTTTGGGTCATGGATATAATATAGTCTATACCACACAAATATCACTTCGTGAAATATTTAAAGTCATCAATTTTTTGAGTTGATTTTAAAATGGACTGGACTACTCTAGAACTTTAACAAAATGAATCTATGGAAAGTTGAAAGCAACTTGTTTTTTTCTAGATTTCTAAAATTCTTGTCGAGATTCCAACATCGATTTATAAAAGTTTCTCAAATTACTTAATTCCAACTGTCTACGATTATCATAATTCATATAATACCTTTCTGCACTTTGTGTCATCCGGAAAAATATTTCAAGAAACCAATTATCGTTATTTATCATAAACATTTGATAGATGTTTGACTTGATAGATGGTTTATACTTAAAGTGCAACTTCAATATTAAAATGAGAATAATAACGGTAAAAAAAAATTCAATATCTTCTTCCATTTCATTTTATATTATTTCCTACCATTTTATACAGGTATCCGCTCTTTCTCTATCATGTACAGTATTCCAAAGCGGTCCAAAGCAATATTATCTTTATAGTAACCAGGGCCGTAGCCAGGACGTTATCTTGTAGGGGTCGATTTTCAAAAATTCCACTGAGTCGGACCTTTTTCCATAATGGGGTGGTCGTCGACCCCCCTCGACCCCCCCCCCCCCTGGCTACGGGCCTGGTAACACATAAAGAATTTATTGGCAGGTTCTTCAGAGGAGAGTCAATAAGTCTTTGCAATGATGGAGTCCTAATAATTACTCTAAATTTTGAGTAATGTCAAGATAATTAATTACCTATTACTCTAATTTCCTATTCCAGGATAACATGTAATCTAAGAAATTTACTGTAATGTTATTTTCAATTGTGTTTTAAAAACTAGATAACAAATCAGAATCAAATTCCTTCATGACATACAGTATATGCAAGGTCTTTTCTAATATCAAAAAACAATTATTAAAATTCTTCTTTAGGCAATTCTATAGCTTCTCTTTATTTTATTTTATTTTAAAATAAAGTGTGTTAATTATTTAAAATATATTTCCAATTTCCATTGTAACACTGATCTTAATTAATTTTATATCATCATTCATAGTGCACATAAATAAACAAAAGACTTGAACGATTTCGAATAATGCATGCTTGTAGTGTTAGAAGAGTCGGTCCTAGAATTTGGAACCAGTTAACTTCTAATTTCGGCTTTTCACTGCAAGAGTATCCTGGGTATTTACAGAATGCCGGTTCTGCAACAAAATTAAATACAACTATGGCCGAAAGGGTTGTCGAAGAAGCAAGTGGCAACTGGTACGTATCGTATGCGACAACAGGTGGGTAACTACGCTATAGATTACAGATCAGTATAATAAGCGTGCACAAAAAATCATATGCGAAAGTACAACATGACGATCCTTGTCCCTGAGTGGTTTTATTAGAAAGGCGCCTTTCTAATTTGAGATAAATGTGTTTATTTATCGTATTGGCGTTGTTTTTTTTTTTTACCGTTATTAATGAATGGTTTGGCTCTATTATTTATCTATAGCTACTTCTAATGATTTCTTAGTTATTAGCATTTTATTTGATATTGGATGTAGAGTGCTCACTCATTTTAGTTAGAGAATGGTGACTTCATATATAAAAATTTAATAACACTAAAATAATAAAAGCGAAGATGACACAAAAAAGAAATTAAAATTTTAAGGAAAAAAAAATACATTTTACAAAATAGTTTGGAATACCTTATGCGTACTATCAGAGAATTATTTGATAAGTCACGAAAATCGATTTAACGAACATATGGACGCGAACTTCACTTACTGCCTTTCGTTTGCACCAACGATGAAGGATGGAAAAGTCTTTAATATTCAAAATTAATATTGTATTGCAGTATTCATTATTACACTGTTAACACAACAAATTTTATATGAAAAATCACAAATGAGGTAAACGTGTTTTTTTGTGAGCCTGTTTTTCAGCGTCAGCTTTCGACAGTTATATTCAATTAGGTCAATTCATTTTTAGCACTACTAGAAAACTGATAGCATATATTATTATTATTATTATTATTATTATTATTATTAGTTTTAATTGCATGAATTTTATAAACTTCAATATCAAGTAAAACAGCATAGGCATATTTAAAGCAATCATACACTTATTTGCGCCTAAATGAATTGACCGATAATGGAACATCCTTTTGGTCAATGCTGAAGGCTCTGATGACTTCTTACGATTTCTCGAAAATTGAAGTTGGCTTTTACTTTATTATACATACTATACACAATGTAAGCTACTTTTGATGGCTTATAGGTGTGAATTAAGACCATCGATTTTTAAAAAGGGACAGGTCGATATCGGATCGTTCACGGAGCGTCTGCCTTGCAGGAAGCGAGTGAAGCAACTCCCCTCTCCACTTTTGCGGCCGATTCTCCGATGAAAGCGAATGATTTTATTGAGAAGGAAAGACTGTGGAAATGACGTCATATGCCTCCCAGAGAGGGTATGAATTTTTAAAATCCTTGTCCCCGCTCCCACAATTTCACGCCACTTGTTCCACGCGCCACCGATTAAACGCGCTTTATTAATCAATCATGGATCCCGATAGGCGGCGTCGGTGACATTAGCATCAGCAGGCGCTCTATAAAATATTCATCCCGGCCACTGATGGAGTCGAGGTTCTTTAGGCACATTTTAAATACGTGAACGCCACTCCATCCCCTTAAGGGAAAAGGAGGGCGAGAGAAGATACACCACTTTACTCAACCCCACGCTCTCTTCTCTTAAAGTGCTGTTTTCAATCACGATGTTTCCTGATGACCACAGTCTATCTATGGCTTTGGTTATCCGGTCTCTCTAAGATTCTTTCGGAAGTAATACGATTATATTGTGCTATTATTATGTGGAAATAACTTTCTGTTTAATTTAACTGTGGTTTCTCTTCAAAATGTGAATGAAAACAAGAACCGCTATTATCGTTTATTCAATAAACTAATCTTAACAATAGGATTTGTGGGATAGTGAAGTTAGAGTGCCCTGCATAAAAAGAACCACAAAAAATCATTGTATGTTTCTAATGAATAAAAAGAACTGAAAAATTGTTTTTAAATTTCCAACTGGATTTCATTAGGGGTCTGTATTCATGATCAGATGACTAATTGTTAATGAGAGATTAATAACAAATGTTGATCGGCGTATTCTATGGACTGGAGGGAGAATGAACAGCTGCCGTGCATTTCAAGAGAAAGGCTTAATCTCTTGATTCGTACTTGAACGTTTATTTCCTTGAAACCATATCCAAGATACGATTAACTTTGAATCGTGAAGCTTAATTTAAAAAAAATTACAACTGGGATGCAATGTAAACGTATGTTATTAAATATTCTTCCAATACTGCGATTTTTAAGTGGCAAAAAAAAAACAGACAATTTTTTGAGTATAGTAAATATTCGGAGAGGAACTGTATTTATTATTTTGTTTGAATCTGACAGTTTTTCTACATGGATAGTTGTAGCAAAAAATTAAATAATCGTTAGTCTATCATTTGCATCGTTAAACATTGTCTAGTAAATAAATTTTTAATTGCCAGATGTTCATCTGTAGTCTGAGGGATTGATTACAAGGAGCAATGCATCATGTTTCTAAGAAGATATGATCATGAATTTTTATTATATTGATTAAATTTTTTTGCAGAATTTTTCGTTGCTATGATGGAGCGCAATCCCGCAACCTTCTCGGATTTTTATGGTAAATTCATGGGAGATTGTCAACGAGTTAAAATCATTTCAAAAGACAAAATACAAAAAACGAAATAATTAGGGATACTTTACGTATAAAAGAAATTGTGAAAACCTAATTTTTTAATACAATATGCAAAGCATTACTTTAATTTTAAAAAATACTTTGTCCAACGATAGATGAACTGGGCATTTATTAGACATTGTAAGAAGTTAAATTAACAATGGTCGTTAATAGAAATTGGAAATTTATTGGACTCTCCTAATGCATCTTTCGTTAGACAAAGTATAATGTTATTGTTTTTCTAAATCTAGAGTTATAGTTTTCATACTACATCTATTGTCATCAATATTATTTATGAGTGTTATTTTCTATATTGTTTAACCTTTTTTATTTATCAAGAATATAATTCTATAATTTAAATTATTAATGGGGAGAGGAGGTTATTTCTTGAAAACATTATATTTTCAGTTTTTATTGTTTATTACTTACTATATACAATGCGCCAAAACGTGACTTTGTTGTATTATCGCTGAAGAAGTCTATCATCAGTCCAGATATTTGTGATGATTTCAAGAAAAAACTCCATTTGATTATTTTATGTCTAAGGAGAAGTTTATTGATTAATAAATGATATTGTTTCCTGTGATAGAAGAAGTTCTAAATCATATTTTTCAAAAACATCAAAATCACCCCCTCCCTTCATTATCATTTTGATAAGTTAGTTGACAATACATTTTTGTGGAATATATTACTCAGCATAGAGATATTTTGCAAAGAATTGTATGTCGTTTTAGATTAATAAAATATTGGCATATTGACATTTTACAATGCTTAACAAAAATTCTTGGGGGGAGGGGGAACCTTCTTTAAAATAAGGCATTTGTGGTTTAAATCATTAAACATATTTAATATTTATTCTGAAGGTTAGTTTTAACATAATTTCGTTGATAAATTGAATCTCATTTTATTAAACGACAGGGAGTAGGAATCACAGATAGCGGTCGAATCTGTCTTTGGCATGACGCTAAGTAACTCAAAAGTTCTCTTTAATTTTGTTTTCTTTTCTTCCCGAACTTTTATTTAATTTTAACTGAAAAAACTTGCTTTTAATCACTCAAGAAAGTTTAAATCTTGCTAAATATTATCTTTGTTAGAGTGAAAAACTTTTAAACCTCTGCTTCTAGAAATCTTGAAGAACTATAAAACCTGAAGCAAAGATTCGCGCTTTCAAGACACTGAATTAATGGTACCAAACTGAAGACGTAATTTTAGACGATTACATGTAGCAGCTGATAATAGATTAAAATGGATTTTATAAACGCCTCTTCACTTTTTGTAGGATTTCGTGGGCATCAAAAAATCTTTGTGTGACGGTTTTAAATGGTCGTTTAGGAACTTCAAAAGTTGTTTTTTTTTTTAATTTTCCAGATACCAAAATAGAAAATATTCTCTCGTGAGATCAGAAGGAGTTAAACGATCGCTTCAATCCGAACTTTTATTTGTAAATATCATCCCGTGCACGCCAGGCTATCGTCCGATATCTAAAACTTTCGTGCGTGAAATTGCCAATTATTTGTAAACGTTTCCCTTGTAAAACCGCTTTTGAAAGTCCACAAACGGGACAGAAAAGCTGACTAAAGGAAGGAGGAGAAAGGGCCTCCGCCTCTCCCACCCTCGATCTCTATATCTTCCTCTGCTTTTTGTACTCACTCACCATGGGCGATCTTTCGCTCACGAGACGAATCTTTTCAAAGGAGTGAGTTTTTTTATTTTTATACTTTTTTATTTAGCTTAGCAATCATCTTTTTTCCTCGTTGCTCTTTCGTGTCGTTCCTTCCAAGAGCTCGTCGTCGTGCATGATTTATAGTTATTCCGCCACGGGCCTGTTATCGACGCACCAGTCACACTTCCTCGCTCCCCCCTCTCCATTGGCTACCACCGATTTGTCACGTGCCTTCTATACCTTCTGTCAACCCCCCCTCCCCGACTTCATCCTCTCCTTCCCCTTCTCTTAACTTCTTTCTATCGCGGTGGGTGCGCACGCTATGCAACTGTGGTGGTTGGCGCGAAGGTCGGTGTCCATCACGCACACCATCTGGAGGGGATCCCAACAGAGACGACGACGAAACACACACACACACACACACATACACACACCATTAAGGGGAAAAAGGAAGAAAGCGTTTCCTGAGATTCTCGTCCCAAGAAGTTTGTCTTCTTCAAAAACGAGATTGTAATCGAGGGGAGTAAAATCCTTTATAGAAAAGAGAAGCACTACCGCCGTGCCCTCTAATGATGACTATTCCTCGGTCATGAAAGAAACGACTCTTTCGATCTTTGCCTAGTATTTATTAAAAAAAACAACAACCTAAATTATAGAATTGAATTATATAAATGTCCAAATACGTTATTACATCTAGTTCTAAATTTAAATCACAATAGAAAGAGGAGTTGCTCATACTCATTCCCCCTCCCCCTCGCAATGTTTGATGCAACAATATCATGTTCAGATCTTATGTTAAAATGCTTAGGTAACAGAAAAATGCATTCATGTAATAAACACTTTATGATGAATGTAATAATAAACATTCGCCAGATTAATTTTTAATAGATATTTTGAATTTTATAAAGATAATTTTAAATTTAGCCCAGAGAAATTATTGGAACAGCAATCGTTCCAGGTTGTGGAATTATCTTTTTCTATTTCTCCATCTTTAATTCTAAAATTGCATAGTCAAACCTTTATTATAACAAAATTTTGGCATTTAAAATACCTCATTCGCGAGTATACAAAATTCAGCAATTATACTTCAAGTCCTAGCTTGCATATATAATTCTTCCCTTAAGAATTGGAAAATAATTTTCATTTTGTGTGGATGAGAGGACAAGGATAGAGTGAAGAACGAGAGTTGAATCTAACAATTGCCTTCGTCCAGGTCCCCCTACTTTCATTTTTCCCTCACTTACTGCAAATAATAGGGGTTTTCTTTTTTTTTTTGTTGTGCTTGACTTTTTTATTTAAACTATTGCACATCAGAAGAAGAGAGGGGGAAATTCGTCCACCCCATCTAGCAAATCCTTTTCTTATATTAATAACCGTATAAGTTTTTTTTTTATTATTCTTTTTTTGAATTTTTTTTGGTAACTTGAAAATTGCTTCCCTTATTTGCCCCAGATTTCATTTCCCTGTCTAAATCAGAGGTTTGTCCATCTAGTGAATGAAAGGTCCCTCGAGCGTCGTCGACTGCATTCCTAGGGTCCATCCGTCCGTCTGTCTGTCTGAGTGTCTGTCTGTCCCTCACCGAGTGGCATCGATTTCTTTTCTGCCAATATGTAATTATCCCCCAAACTCAAGAAGAAAGAGAGAAAAGAAAAGATGCAGAGGTAGACAGGGGGAAGAGGAATTCTTGATGGAACAATCAAAAAATAAAAATACCACTCTTATAACCTTAAGGTGGAGCCCAAAATTATCCAAATTTTCTTTTTTTACGCCATTACAGCCACCACCAAAAATGAATCGTTCGTAGAGAAGTCCGAACCAAAAGTAATGGAACATATTAATAATGTTTTCGTTAATTTTGCTAAAACTTTGATAAAGAAAAGATGCTGGGATATAAAAGAAAGATAGGCTTATAAACTGAGTGTATATACTTACAGTAATAAAGCCATTTTTAAGAAAATCAGTCGCTTGAATTGCGGAGACTTGATATCAGATTGTTAATATAGTAAATAAGATTTCGTGGATAAAGTGAGAAATGGTTCACGGTTACTCCAAAGGGAAAAATATCCTGGGGCTTATTTTATTTCAAATTACAAATAACTTGAATATGTTTTGATGCTTGATGCTTATTTTATTTCAATTCAAGTTTAGACATAAATTGCTCTATGTTTATCCTTTTTTCAGATTTCATTAAAAAAGTCCCCTCTGATCCCTTACCATAAAAAAAAAAGATTCCAAGGAATACATTTGACTTCTTCATCGCACAAAAATATAAAGGATGAAATTGAACGTAAATCAAATCCTTGAATCTATTTTTTTCGATGGCACTATTTTTATTGCTTGACGAATCGATATCTAGAAAGTAAGTGTAGATTACAGAAAGGAGATAAAAATTTCTTCTCAACTTTTTCTAATTCTGTTAAATTTTCTTCAGAAAAGAATGACAATTCTTCTAGTAAAAAAATAAAGAGGAAAAATACATCGGATAATATAAAAGAAAGGGTTCATAGCATGAAGACCTACTTGTTAAGACTTACTACATATGTATAGGTAGAGTGGGTGAGTGGGAGTTCCGTGATTAATCACTGCTGGATTGAATCACCGTGGCAACGCGAGTTGTGGTCACAATAATACGAATAAAGTTTATTTCATCTTCCAGGTTTTCGCCAAGCGCTGTGCGTTCTAAGATGAATTATTTATACGATAATTCTACGTTTCACTTTCGACTGTGAAACACTCGCTACGACTGAGGTTTTAGTGATTATTACTGAAGCAAGTGCGGAGGATATAAAAGTGAAGAAAAAATCGGATAAACATAGAAACAATAATTATTTGCCCGCGATACTCCACAAAATAGAAGGGGAGGGGTGGAATACATTAATGTGAGAGAAGTAAAAATCCAAAGAAAACAGGGATAGTATGCAGCATCTCTTGAGTGAAAAACCTCAGAAAATCCAGGCAAGACTCTGATTAATTTATAATCTATTTTAAATTCGTTGAAAAGTGTTGGCAGTGCTTATCATTTTGCTGGTTTATTTTACTATTGGGAAGGAAAGATCCACGAAGGGGAAAAAAATTGTATTTTCATTTTTCTCTCTTCAATTCATATTTTTTAAAGAGTGTTCCATTCTCCTTCTCTATGATTATGGCAGACTGAAAGCTACAACCATAAACTCGCTGTTTGGGCTCCTTCTTATTTCAGTCGATGTTAATAATGAATTTTTTATAAATATTCTTTGCGAAGCTTAAAAAGTTTACAAAACTTGAATTGTCATGGTTGAAAGACTTTTTTGAAAGAAGAAACGCAGAATTTTCAATTCATCTCAATAATGTTTAAAAATTACGATTTGTTGATTTCAGTTCTGAATAATTCAGTGAGTTATAATCAATTTAATTTTAAACCTTAGAATTTAAAGTTTCTAAATTATTAATGAATCATGTTAGCCTAAATGAAAATCATGAGCGGTTTTGAATAGGAAATAAATAAAATAAACCTAAAAACCGTAATAGATAAAAAAATATAAATAAATAAAACTATTTTTTAAAAAAATAGACTATTATAAATAAATAAAACTATTTTTAAAAAAAACTTGAGACTAAAATTTCAAACAGTACTTGATAGATAAACGAAAAAGCAAATGAAGGAAATGCAACATGAAATTAAAAATTTCAAATTACTCAGGCCAACGATGAAAAACTTTTTAAATGAATTTGCCTGATTCTTGTGGTTTTTAGTGTGCTGAATTCGAATCGGCTTTTAGATTTTTTCTATCACGTCACCTTTCCAAGTTAAGCGCATAGAGACTGCAATGGTAAAGTAATGAGACTGAAGAGATACTGCAATGTTTAAAGTATCCATATTTTTTGGTCCACAAGGAAATTTCTTAGGCCCAAGCTCTGAATAAATTTAAATGTTTCATTGAAAAATAAGAAATCTGTGAGTGATAGAAAAAAACCTGGATCAGGTACGGATTCAGCATAAGAATCAGCTCTTAACGTTAAAAAAAGTTTTAAAAAGTTATATTTTGTTGGCCTGTGTTATCTATCTTGAAGATAACGAATGGGCCTAAGAAGATATTTATTTCTCTAAAATGAATTAGAATTGCGCTCAATCGATGTCAAATGCTTTATTATAGGATGAACTCTTCAAATGAGACAAGCATTAACACGTTTTTCTTTCTTATGAAATGCCCGATTGTACGAGAGGTGTTCAGAAAATTATATCGCACTCACCGCCATACAAGGACAACCATCTAGTTTCTTTGCGTGTAAAAGTTTTCTTCGTTTGTTAACACACTTTCACAACAACCCCGAAAAACATCCGCTGAGGCGATATGAGAGTCAAAGAAGGCTTTCTCAGTCACCTAAGGCGGTTTTTAATGAGACTTTCTTGTTCGATAGAGAGTTTTAAAAAATTGTTTTTCACTGGAAAATTCCATCAAAAAAAATAATTGATCCGGTGTTATGCATTTCTATTGGAGAAAAATTTCCGATCATGTTCAATGAGTATCATTAAAATCAAATCAAAAACAAATGAATTGATCGAGCGTTTTTTCCACACGATCGACAAGTGAAGGTGGCAAAACGTTGGACCAATGACAAAAAGCAAATAACGCGGGCGCATAACGATTAATTTGTTATTGAAAAAGAAAATTCATTGACGTGAAGTGCGGGAAAATAAAAACAATTGATATGATTTTCATTACAGTAGAGGGGTGAGGTTTATTCTATTGATTTTATAGTGGAAGAGGGGCCAAACCAAAGAAGCATTGCGCGAGACAATCTAAACAACTTTTCATGATTGGTGCTCGTGAAAGATAAACAACCGAGAGTGATTGTTCGTGACCACTGACATCATTGTATAATGAAGGGTCTTTTTTTTTGTGGGTGTATTTTTTATAGGCTTGATGTGGGGAATCGACTACTCCTCCCTCCGAGATCCGATATTTGTGATTTTTTCAGTTTGATTTACCCAAACTCTTCGAGCATAAAAATAAAAGCCCGAACTGAACACGAATGTGTTCCCAAGATTTCTTTGTTGCCGCTGTTGAGAGACACTCAACACTTTATGAAGGAAATTTTGCAAAAACTTCAGAAGTGTCATTTGTTGAAGCGAGCTTTATAAAAAACTTAATTGAAATAGAACTCAAAAATTGAGCTTTAAAGAAAAAATGTTTCTTGCGAAGGGCGAAATTATTTTGCCTCCGTACATGGATTGTGATGAGCTAATTAAGTTGTAACGCGGGTAACATTTATTACTCACCTCCACTTTCGTGTTATTATATTGCAATTTGGTGAAAGAAGAAGAGGGAGATGGAGTACATAAATGGGCAAATAATTTTTGTGATCTTAATTGCCAATGAATTAAGTGATTTCATCAAAACACTGTTGAGATGCTTTAGATCCGATTAGCGGATAATTTGAAAAGATGGAGAAAAAGAAGCTCTTCCCGCTAGGTGTCGAATCAATTATCAATCAATTCTCACCAGTAACAGACTGCCGAAAGATGCCACAGTTTCGCTATTTACTTAACTGCTTTAAGTAAATTCAAACGGTCAATGCTTAAATCCTTTTTTCAAAATTCTTTTTGAACTTTTAATAAAAATAATAAAATTATCCCTAGTGAAACGAAATTAGCAAAATTTGTATTCTATCTGAGGAGAAAATTTGAAATCACGTGCAAATTCCCTTGCATTAGTGCTTCTTAAATAATGCACAAGGAAGCTACGTTCATTTAGTTAAGTAGCGACTTATAACTGAGTGACTACTTTATTAGCGAGACTTAATAACAGATGGCCCACCTTTAGCTCTGATCTCAGCCGTAATCCTTCTAGGTGTAAATCCGCAGGCTTGGAGCATTAGACAAAGATAGTGATGGAAAAAATACAAGCAAAAATTCCGCGACCTGGCTTCAAACGAGGGATCACAAATATCACACTCGTTTCCTCTACCAACTGGTCTATCGCGGACATGGAACAGCAAGGCTTTCTGATGGTTTGGAAAAGAGGAATTCTCAACCTGCGATTTGGTTAAGATTGACTGGCGGCATTTATAGATTTCGAATGGACCGTTCTACTCGTCCCACAATATCGTTCTATCGTGTTGATATCAGGTGAGTGACACGGCCATCGAAGCATCAATAAATACTCACCGAAGCAATCTGAGACCATCGAGCACTATGATAAGGTGCATTGCCATGTTGAAAGTGGCCATCTGCGTCGGGGAACACTGTAGTCATAAACGGGCGCGCCTCTTCTGCGCCAATGTGGTATTAATAGACGTTTCTAGTGCTTTTAGGGGACCAAATGTGGTCCGGGAAAAATTCCATGGACCATTATTCGATCCGCCCATCCGTAGGGTAGTCATTTGATAAGACTGATTCTTGCTGCTTGCACTACATTCACATCCAGCCGTCAGCCTGGTGGAAGAACCGGAACTCCTTAGACTAAGCTATTTTCCCACTCAAAATCGATTCTCTATAGCCTACAGCAAGCCGGGTTCTCTGTTTTTCTGAGATAGCAAAAGCATCCCAGAGTGTTTTGTGCTGTTATAATTAACCAGAGACAATATTAAACGAACAAAAATAAAGAACTAGCCTTATGAAGCTGTGGAAGTAATCATAGAGATGGAAGGAAACCAAAGCCACTATTCCAATCAACCGTTATTTTGTGGAATAGTGGTTCTGGTTTCTTTCCATTTCTAAGATTAGACGTGTTATACTTTCTGATGAATTGTTTTGTTTTGCATTGAGCTAAAATCTCTTGTGCTGTTACCTCTCTGTTGTCGCAGATGATACATGTAAGACGCCTTTAACTCTTTTTTCCGGCTTATTGCTTGAAGTTTGTTGCAGAATTGCCATTCTCTGAACATCCGAGATATTATTGTACGTGAAAACGTGAAGATGTTAGCCGTTTTCGAAAAACTTCAGCTAGATTTTCTTGTATGCATGTACGATCATACCATTCAAATCCTTTGTCTTATCCAGATTAGGATAACGGTGTTGCTAAACAGTTGTGCAGATAATAACGTACATACAGTACATTTTGCTATTACCTCACCGTGATTTGAGGTAACGCCGTGAATTTTGAAGCGTCCAAGTTTAAGTATGTGTGAATCTAATAAAATGGTCACTCAGTGTGTACAGTATAATCTAGTAGTGGTCAACGTATGCCGAATTACACTTTTTCTTAAAAAAATACTGCTATCGTTGAATGTTTATAAAGAGAAAAAAAATTTGCAAGAACATCTTTGTGAGGCGGTTACCTTTGCCAAAGGTCACGGGCTCATCGTCAAATGCCACAATGTACACGAATACCTTAGATTCAATAATTGCACACTGGTCAAATTTCATTTTAGGAATACACACAATAAATAAGGATTAGATTTAAGATTATGGCAGAATAACATTGATGCTGACATGCAACCACCATCATTATGGACAAAGAATTCTACAGTAACAGAAGGGAAGCTGTCCACCATCAGGTACTAGGACATTGATCGATGGACTTACAAAGCAAGCTAGTGGCAATGTCCGAATAATTAATGTAAATGGAATTAATCAGAATAATAAATAGATCAAAATTAATAAGAAAACAGGGCAATTTAACGAAAAACTCTTTTGGTTTGACAAACAAATATCAGACGGGATTTGTTTTTCTTTCATGCTGGATTATCCACAAAAGTCATTAGATTCTCTTTCTCGGGTATTGTTATTGTTGTCGGTTCACTTTGAGATTTTTCACATTTATTCACTAAAGAACCGATAGAATGAAATGATTTTATAATTTTATTTTTTCGTTGAATTCTTATAAATTAATTTCCGTTAATATGTTTAGTTAGACACAGCTCAGATTAATACGAAGACCCATTTCTTTTTTTTTTTTTTTTACAAAGGCTTGCTTTATTCATATTTGTTTCATTACTCAATTAACTCTTGTTAAGCAATCGATTTATTGATTACCATTTGAAACGCATTGCCTAATAATGTGTTTTCAATTTTACGGAAATAAATATTACGAAACAATTATAGAGAAGTGATCAGTGCATGATAGTAATATAGATGAAAACAATGTGAAAGAAAATGATAATCAAACGACTTTTCGAGTCAAATTTTCTAGAGTTTTATTAACAAGAGTTAGTTTAAAATGTTTCTATTAATTAAAAATTTAGCACAAATAATTAGTAAAAGGAGAAGAATTGAAAAATTTTTCATGATGAAAGTAATAAATTTTCCAAGGTAATTATAAACTTAATTAATAAAGAAATTTTTAAAATGCTTGGCTATTCCGTATTTTCTCTTGTTCTGCAGTGAAAACATAAACGAAGCAACTTTCTATAAGGACAGTTCGAGATTTGGAGCGCTTTATACTTTCTTGAGTTTAGAAACAAAATCTGGTCTAAAATACTGAATTTTAAAGGTCTGTTTTTCGTAAAGAAGAAAGAGACATTGCCTGCTGTCTTTCGTGGAATCCGTGGTTCATCCAGCTAAACAAGGACAATGCAAACATTGTTTACTACGTTCTTCTGCTTAGTAGGACAAGATTTCGGCGATCGAGTAATGACAGGATCTCAATTGTCTCAATCACTTTCAGTGCCTTCAGACCTTCCTCGTCGTAATTATCGACTATGTGTGTGTGTTTTGTTTTCTTTTAATGTTGTAGAAGAAACAGCAGAAAGCGCAAACGCATTCACACGCGGGAACTGGCGCGCCACTACAGTCGTCATTACGAGAGGAACTGATAAGAGAAGGGGTCATCCAGCAGCAGGTGAATAGATTGATTGCCCCGCCACGAAAATCTGATAAATTTTTCTTCCATCTGTTACTCTCTCTCCAACGTTCTTTCCTGTACGTCTGAGGAAAAGAGAGGATGGATTTTGTCTATCTGTCTATCCATCTGTTTGTCTACCTGCTGTGTGCAACGTAGCGACATCTATCGGACTCACGGACGGACAGACGGACGGACAGGTAACTGGACATTTTTCTTCAGTCTTGTACAGTCTGTACATGCAGGAAAGAAAGAAATTGAATGGCAGGCTTTTGGAGATTTTTGTGAGGGTTTCATTATTATACAGCTTAATCATAATTTCAACAGGTGAAATCTGAACAAGTTGCACTATTGATTAAAAGGAAGTTTAAAACACTCTATGGTATTCTGAAAAGAACCAAATTTGCGAAAATTATTTCAGAGGTGACGAAATATTTAGGAATTTTATTAAATGAAATAAAGATTACAACGTACACTCTTTGCTTAATACTTTAGAATCAATGCTTAGAATATTTATTTCCTAACGCAGATTTGCCCATTCTATGATGATGGCAGTTATATCTCGAAAAATCTAATTTGCCTTCCATATGTGCATGCAATGAGAAAAAAAGTTTTATTAAGTCTTCTTAGACTCACCTCACATTTCAGCTAAATTTGAGAAAATTTAAAAAAAAAAAAAAAAAAAAAAAAAAATCGATCGATTGGAATCAGGTTATGCGGCTATCTCTGCCGCCAGAGTTATGTAGATAGACAGGGAAGCCTGCCAATGTCATTGCTGTATATAGCCTTCTTATAGTAAATCTACGAGTAAATCTCTCGTAGTTAAATAAGATGCGAATCTCAGATCTGATTATCTCGTCAATGCTCCCGTATAAATTTTCATTTTTACACGGAAAAAAATTATAGGTAACCTTTTAATAATTACACTTTAGAGTAAGGTATGCCATATTTCATACTTCTGAGATTCACAATGGAATTGACATGGGAATGGCAATCCGAAATCTTCACTGAATTTGTTCAAGAGATTTTAAGTGAAGTAAGATTTAGCTTTGTCTTTATGCGGGTCGGTTCTATTTAAAGTTTCGACAGGGTGTTATTATCATACTAGATTAAAAGGGGGGAGGAGCAAGATGCCTGTGTAAAAATGCTGCTTACCTGGGAAACATGCGAGCGTAGGCGATGGGAGTTGTCGGCGGCCCGCATCGACCGTTGGCTCCGAGTGAGGCGAGGGTGGAGGCGGGGGAGGTTCCGCTTCGCCGGACGCCCTCCCCGTCGCTCGTTTGCTGCTCTTCACAAGAAACGAACGAGGCATTTTGGATGTAAGTACAAGTCCCTTTAGACTGCTCGACAGCGCTATTCGTTTTGATTTTTCTTTCTTTTTTAATTCTAAGGACGGAACGAGTGGACGGAAAGGGTGAAACGAAACTTCACGCTGGGCTCGGGCGGCGGACGTCGGCTGGCATGGCGTCGTTTGCACGGACAGCCGGCCCTTCCACTCACCTGTTGTCGATTCGACCTGTCTGGAACCAAACTGAGAATCTCTCGAGGGGGCGGTTGCACGTCTCGATCCTCGTCACGTGCCCGTAGCTGCGCCAATGGCAATAGTGCCACCAGTGACGCCGATCTATTCACTGCCAGCTGTTACCTGTCGGTTGCATGGCAACAGGGCGATTGGAAAGCCCGTGACCATCTATCCACCTGTACACGCGTGGAGTAACGGAGGCCCTAGGACGGCAGGTGTGAAAGGCCGCGAGAGAGAGAGAGAGTCCTCCTCGGGGATCATTATCTTCCCTTTCATGACCCCCTTCATTCGCATTCACCTCGGGCATCTTCCTCCCCTTCTCGCTTCCCTTTCCCTTCCTTCATCATCATCATTATCATCATCATCGTCGTCGTCATTCCTTCTTTCGTTCCATCTCGTGTCTCGCTTTCACTTGGGAGAACAACCCAATCTCCAATCTTCCGCGAAGTTGTTCTCGCAACTGATTTATCCCAAAAATCAATCCGTCCGCAGATTACATTTGCGAATCTGCTATGCGAAATCAATGAATGTTTACTTATCTTTATAATCGCTTTAACGATGAGATGACAAACAGTTACTTAAGACGAAGCTTATCGAGTTAACCATTACGTAAATGTAAAGCTACACGTCATGGCAGTGTATTCAAAGATATTTTTAATACCAAACTGCATTTAAAATATGGGGCAGTTTTTTCTTTCTTTAAACAGGAAGCACTAACAAAGTTCCACTGTACATTATATAGCAACTAAAAGCAACTAATAAAGTCATACTTCCGAGGCATTCACCTGCGCATTTAATTAAGTCAAAAATGATATTGTTAAATTTTTTTCATCAAAAATGCATAAGGCCGGGATTATATCGATTTTCAAAGAACACATAAACAAACCTTGTTAGTCTAGTTATACACCTTTTTTCCTTGAATTTATTTCGGCGTACACGTCTATTTATTAACTTTCCCGTCTTCAACTTATATAGCTACTTTGTCTTCAAGTTTCGCTGTTATGAAAAAATTTATTCTCTCTTAAATATTTAAAATATGTAGTATGGCCTTCAAATGATATTTACAAACATATTTGTTATGATAAATATCTAAGAACACCTGAGAAAAAGATCGCCGATCGTTTGTTTATTTATTTATTTATTTTTAATTTTTCGTATACATTAAAAAATCTAAATTGTTTATAGTTTTCAATTCATTTTGTCAATTTTTGCTTATTTGATATCTCTAAAAATAAAGAAAACTATTTCGAAGAAGAATTTTTTTATACATTAGTTCAAAATTTCAACTAATCAGGACTGAACTTTAAATTAAAATTTATATAATTGTTATTCAAATTTAATTTTTCTTGTCTTTCTTCATAAAAGCAGCATATCACGTGAAGATGAGAGCATTGGCTCTTGAAAAGTTTAGTGAGAAAATAAATTTTATGGAAATATGTAGTGAAAAATTAAGATGATGTAAAATTAACCTGAATATTAAAGGGATAGAATAAAATTAAAGCTCAGTAATAAAATGAGATTCAAATGCATGAGGAAAGATGAATGCCTCAAGCCATCCTAATTGATTTAGGTGGGAATTGATCAGTTCTTTTAATTATATGGTCAACTTTTTAACCCATTCAGTGTTTTTAAACCCATCTTTCCTCATTTTTTATTGAACTTAATTTTATCTCTTTTATTTTAAGATTACTTTAAGATTTTCTCTAGTTAATGAGAAAACCGTGCATTTTTAGTTATTTTCCGACTTTGAGTTTCACCGCATGCGAAAATAGAGATAATTAGGAATCACTAAACATGATAGCAGTTGCTATATTTTCTATAATTATTTTCTTCAATATTGATAAATTTTTAATGCTGTTTCTAACGATTGTTAAATTTAAAATTTTTATTAAGGGATACAATGTAATGTATTAAATTAAATGAATTAAATTAAACATAAAAAGAATACATTCATAGAATAATGAATAAGGCAATAGTATAGATGAAATATTTGGAATAATAATAATAATAATAATAATAATAATAATAATAATAATAATAATAATAATAATGGACGAAATAATTATATATACTAAGCCTGCATCGTCGTGCAGTTTACAAAACGTTACCCGAAATATCAAGTTTGGCTTGTTAACACGATCGCAATTTTATTAATAGCTTGATGTAATGATTTATTTTATAATACAGCAAATATTAACTTATTTAAATTGTACGCTGGTCTAACACATAAAGATTTAACGCTTTTAGAAACATGCTTTAAACCTTCTTATGTCTCTTTAAAGTAATTTGTAATGGTAGACAAGAGCTTAAAGAATGAGTAAAGTAAACGTATGTGTGGGTGTTTTAAATTTTTTAAACCTTATTAATTAAAAAAAAAAAAGAAAATCCAAGCGAGTTCGAGAGGTTTTGCAACATTGATTCTGTGTAATTCAAGAGTGCCACATGTGAGAAAGGAAATTCCGCCCTCACCTCTTTACTCTGAGACCACATTACCGTTCACAGACTTTTTTTTTTATGTTCTTGTAGCAAAAGCTTCGACCCCAGGTTCACTTCCACCTGTTGAGAGCTCGAAATCTCTTTGCCAAGATCAACAATAAAATCTTCTCCTTCTCTCAGTTTTTTTTTATTTGCTTTTTTTTTTTTAATGAACAAGGATAAAGTGTGAACTTTCTGCTTCTAATAAATGTATTTTACTTAAAAAGTTTTTTCTTTTGGAAATAAATAACCCTAATTTTTGCTTTATAATGCTTCGCTCGATTAAAATGCTTGTGCATATTAAGTTTATAATAAACCGTTTTTAGCGTTTTTTGCTGGAATGCGTGACTCACTTTTCAATCCCATGAGGGGGAGATGTTTTTAATTGTTGATGGGGATAAAAATTGTTTTAAAAGTGGGTGTAATTACTTCCTAATTTACAGGTGTTCTTTCCTATTAAAACCTATCACACAATCGATGAACAAACATTAATATAATAATCCGCTTCCCCTATGGAAAGTGTAGTACAACATAGAAAAACAATGTATTCCGCCTAATTAATTGAAGACTCGTGAAATCGAACGCCCGTCAAACGTTTTCCCCTCCCCCATCCCATCTCCCCTCAGGTAGAAATTAAATAATCTGACGTACATTATTTATATTACGCTGAAACCCTCTGCTATAATATTGAGATATACTATAGCGTCTTGAATTATATAGTTAATTTTCACAAGGATATATTTTCAAATATCTCGTAGTGAATTTACCATTAAATCGCAAAAAAGGCTCAGACAAGTGATTGTTATAGTTAAGAAATATATTTAACTCATGAAATCAATTTGCTTATATTAAGTAGATGGGGAAAAAATACTGACATTGAATGCGCTGTTTTATTTCAAGTCCAATAACAAACTGATCTGTCCCATAATGACTCATCTTAATTAACGTCGTAAGGATATACATTAAGCATATTCAAAAGAATAGACACTTCTTGGCCTCGCGTTTCAGGGCTGTTTGTTGAGAAGGGGTTCTGAACAAAACCGCTTGTTATAGGCGCGTGCGATCGTTCAAGTTTCGTGCGCACTGAATAGAAAAAGAAAATTAATGACGACCACCTGTGACTGCCTTCCCCTCTCCACCTTTATCCGTACTTTCATTCTTAATCATATTTTTCGCTGTGAATTTTGAAAGCCTTTCCAATTGCAATAGCGAGGAATAAATAAATAATAAAAGTTCCTCTTACCTAATTCCAAACTTGTTTGATAAACTAGCGGTCGACGAGTTCTGATATTTCAACATGTATCTTTTATGTATAGCAGATAAAAATCTTTCAATTACGTAATTAGCTTTTATATATATTTAAAGATTTTCTGAAAGGTCAGAATGCAGTGTTTGAATGGAGGAATGAGCTTACAATCTCAAGCGATTTGAATAGTTTATTAAATATTTCATTTTCTACTATTACAAAAAAGACGAAGATGAAAAAAAAAAAATCTACTCCGGGAGAGCGAGAAAAAGATGTTTTTATGTAGAAATTAAAATAATTCAGTTGATTTAGGATTTATTTTTCGTGCCTGTGGTTTTGCGTGGGGCGGATGAGAGCGAGAAAACAGTTGTTCAGTTGGAGGTAGTGGCAGCCGTTCGCAGGTAGACATTCGCAAGAAAACCTTATGGCAGAGAGTTCATCACGAGAACCAAACACTTAGGAACGAAAAACAAAATAATAAAATGAATAACCAAACCACTTTCACCAATGTATAGTTAGGAAATTTGCTGAACTCACGAAAAGAGATTGGAAAATGAGAACTTATTTTTGGTCTGAACACACTCGCCAAACAGAATATGCAAAGCCAGAGTGTTCAATTAATTTTAAATTGCCTTGTTTGTTGCAATATTTAGCATAGTTTGAAGCGGATAAGCTTGTAAGATAACTTAAAGTAATTTCTAGCTTTCCTTTTTTTTTCTTCTAAAATATATATATTTACAGTTAGTTGTTGTAAAGATTTGAGAAATATACAGCTTCATATGTCTGTTACAAAATATGAAAATTAATGAACTTTCGTACATTAATTTGATTTAATCTTAATCTTCTGTTTATTATATTTATTTAAAGACTAAATTTTAACATGTTCATCGTTTTTTAACATGTTGGCTAATCGCTGTAGCAGCTGTCATGCTATTTCTTCATGTTTTTATTTATAACGTGCAATATTAAAACGTTAGGATATTTTCTATGCCCTTTTTTTTATATTTCTGCCTGTTTATTTAATAAAGCGGAATGGATTAAAATTTCTAATTAACATGATTTAACTTGAAATTCAATTATTCTAAGCAGCGAATACCTAATATACTAAATCTACAGCAAATACGAACTCGATAAACTTCACATACGAGTTGCAAAATCGATAATAAAATCAGTGGCTATAAAAAATGTCTGTTTCTTCAGTGGAGTTTCTAAATCTATAAAACATTTGAAAACCAGTGTATTCGCGAAAATAATTTTAAAAATGTTTGCTGGAAATTTAATTTAACCGAATTAAGATGTTTAAAAAAAGCCTAACTCTATTAAACATTTTTGTTTTACAGTAGTTAGCGACCATTGCTTTTAATTTTTTGACGTAAAATTGTAATAACAACTTCGCATATTGAAAGCTTAGAATACCAAATTGAAAGAAGTAGGCCAATTAAAATATTAATAAATTATTTATTCATTAGTACACATTAAATTCTAAGATTTTATTATATAATATTAATAAAAAATTTAAAACAAAGCTTGCAAAATTTTATATTAACTACCAAGAGAAATCGGCTACTTGATTATGTATCTTAATAACCTGGTCAAGAATTTTGATATAAAAATTTATTTTATTTATTTATTTAGCAAGGAATTATCTCCATTGGGATGGTAAGGTGAAAATACATTTTTATTATGGAAGATTTGACGATTTGTTTGTTCATAATATAATCCTTAATGGCGATGTTTATTATGGTTGTTAAAATATATCACTTTTAAATTAATTTGATGTTAATCTCAGATTGCTTACTTAAGGTAGCACGTCTTTAACTTAGAAACACTTTACTATTTTATTATTAATCAATTATTTGTCCTTGAAAATGCACAAACCTACCATGCGAAAAAAACAATTTTGGAAGATTTAACTATTTATTATAAGTAAATAAATAAATAAATAAATGAAAAAAGTTTTTTTGCATTTCAACGAAGTATTGTTTACAACTTTTGTAATTCTTTAATTTAGGACAGTGGTTTACAACCTTCGAGCATAGAAATAGAAATATTTCTATGTTCGAAGTTTATAACCGATGGTAAGGGTAGTACCGGACTTTCTTTGCATGCATCTTTTAATGTAATTCCGAAAATGTTCACATTTTGTTTTTAAATGTTAGAAATTCGTTATGTAAGCTGTAAATATTTTTGTTTTGTGCACTAGAACTTTTCTGGCATTATAATGTAGTTCGCAATAACACTATTTAAATACCATACTCTAGTAAATAGACCATATACAACACATAATGATTAACCTGATCTTTATTTTAAAGCTGCTACTAGGTATACATGTACCGAGAAATTAGCTTAATGAAGAGCGATAATTAAAACTCTTTTTGGTAGCAGCAATCGCTTGTCATAAGTGTTATCACTATATTTTAATCATGATCCATAATTTTAAGACAAAATTTATGTATTTATAATAATGTATTATCAATAAACATTATGTGTTCACAGCTTTATAGGTTAGTTTAGTAAGATCTCCTTCTTCAGTAAGTTGATTTGATCGACCGAAATATTTATCTCATTTATAGCGAACATTTTTTTCACGCACTTCAGCCCCACCTTTATGCATATTTTTCATCTTTTAAAAATTTCAATTGATTTTATTTGCTCATTTTCATTGCGCCGTATGTTGGCGTCCAATTAAGAAAAATCTAGTTTTTCCTCTTTTATCTTTCCATTAATAGGCGTTTAAGTAGTTGGTAAGACTAATAACAAATTATCATGAGACTCAAGGATGATGGAAATTTTTATTGATTTTTATTCTTGCATATTATTCGAGCTTATCTATCGTGTATCGTGTATTACTCATATTTTTCGAGGCCGTTGATTGGATTTTGCAGTTGATTGGAGGATTAAATGCGAAAACCAAAATGGAATGGAGGAGGGGAAGCCGGTTAATGTGGCGCTTTTACAAAAGGGCAACGAAGCAGCAGCTGTGCCGCCAAATACAAAAGGCAATATAATAACGTAAGAAACGATAGTACTAGAAAGGAATGACTTCCTTTTTTAAAATTTGTCAGATATCGAATTCATGTCTTTTTTTTTTTTAATGAATTTATGATATGTTTTGTACGTTTGCAAAATGCCGAACTAAAAATTTTAATTTCCTTATCGTATTCATTATTTTTTGACTGAAACTTTCCGGCGACTCAGCCAACTTTGATATCTTAAAAAATATTAAATAAATAAAATTAACTTTTTTAATTAAAAAAATCAAACTCTAGAGTTTGAATTTAGATGAAACGTGAGAAAATAACATAAAAGTGAAATGAAATGCTGTACATTTTCTTTACATATTCTAATAATATTCCGTGGACTTACTGAAAATACTAAACTCATCACCGTTACACACCGCTTCCTTTGGAAAGGCATTTAGTGCTTTACAACTTTTTATTTTACACTCGACATTCTTAATTTGATTATTTGGCTGAAGGAGTGGACGCAATCTTTCATTTTTAACGATTTCCAACTGGCGCTTCTATTTTGACTTTTTCTAAAAAGATTCGACGTGCCTTTAACCTCATCATCTTAATTTTTAGTTAACGGCTCAATTAATTTCTTCGATACAAATTACCCTTTAGGAGACATTAATCACGGAATAAATTGAGATAGGCCCCCCTCTCTCTGCAACATTTAATTTACCGATGGTTATTGAAAATAACGGGAATGGTAATCAACTTTTGAAATTAATTTTCTTTCCGCGAAGGTTGAATGCCTATTTTGGATGCATGTGGAAATTTATTTTTCCGCAAAATACCGTTTAATATATATTTTTCCTGAAACCCCTCCCCGACTCTTTGGATATACTGTGCGCTGTAAATAAAAATTGGAAAATTATAATAAAAGATGCATGTTTTAAAAAAAGACAGCCGTCTGTAGAAAAAATATAATAGAAACGTGTACTTAAAATCGTTTTGCGGAAATTTGTATTCCCGCACGTGGCAATTAGTTTTAAAGAGCCCAGTATGTAATATTTTATTTCTTTGACATTCCTACGTTTTACTTTTCAAGAAAACTCATAATTAATTCTACTCATTTAGGACTCTATTACTGGCATGAATAGTTTATAATTTATTAAGATTTTACTTTTCTTACAGGCTATACTTTAATTCTGGTCCTTTCTTAAATATTCTTCTTTAATCGAGAAAAATCTTATTAAAAGAATGGATTTTTTTTAAAAATAATAATCATTTATGGAGCTGAATATGTTTAAATAAATTTAACTTTAATAAATATAGAAATTGACAAATGAAGATCACACTTCAATAATATATTAATTATATTAATTATTTATTAAATTTTTAACACCAAAATTTAATTTTGTTTTTTGAGAAATTATCATGTGCACATTTTTAAATGAAGAACTTAAATGTGATAATCAAATTCAATTCAGTTTTCATCTAATTGTAAAAACATTTTAAAGTAAATTTATGATAGTTGTTTTCTAAATATGTTTTTCCATAAAACGGTATAGAAATAATTTCTCCATTTTTTTTCTCGGTATAAAACGCTATGCATACGAGGCGCATCTAAGGTAGTTCAATAAGCTACTGTTTTGTGTCCAAAAATTATCCTATAAGAAAAAGAGACATGGAATCTTTTACTATTCTTAAATTTTTAAATCAAATAAACATCCGCTAAACAAGCTTAGTCCCATGCTCGGGAGAATTATAATTTCAAAGATTTAAAAAAGTACATTATCACCTCAAGAACTTTACATTAACTTTTATTAATTAGCGGATGCATCCACAAAATATAGATTTTACTTCTTGAATGTGCATTTTGACCATCAAGTGGTCATCTTTCATTAAGAATAGAGGTTTTGTTGTTTCCGCTAATTATCTATATCCAAAATGTGTTCCTATTAAAAAAAAAAATATACATATCTTTTATTAAAATCAAATGTTACTGTACACTTGGCCCCTCATTTATAATTATTTAATCATACATTTTTATTTATTCTGAAGGTCAATATTATGAATAGAAGCAATTTAACGATATAATAACTTAAAGTAGACAATTTGACTTTAACGAAACCTCCGTTTAATCAGGATCGCAACTAGATTTACATACAAAATCTCGCCCGGGAAACATAGTTGCGGCCTGGTTTTACCAATACTTCTTGGCGACTAAACATCCTACCCCTATTTCCATATCGAAATCCAGGCAGGAACTGTAGACGCACCGTTTTAAAAAAATCTGTTACTGGAAACATTACTGCTTCTGTAGGCGATCTTCTGGATTGGTCGCGGTTCGTCGATATCACCTGCAACATTATCACATTAATGTTTATAATCAACTGACAGTAATGCTAGTTCCCAACGGACTTCAGCCAGAATACGAGATTTATTGACGTCGATTAACCCACATAACCGAAAACAATTCGACCCGAGAACATTGGCTTTGGAGGCTGGCACTATTACTCGCTTTGGCAGGTATCCTATTCTGTCGGCCACACTGTAACACTAACCTTAATGCCCCGTACAATTCATTGTCAGGAACGTTCTTTTACATGCAATTTATTTACGTTAAAGGAACGGCAACTTCTCGCTCACCCTGTATCATAATAGAGGAAAGCGATTGAAATTTCCTCTTAGAAAATTCAGAGTATGCTTTAGAGCAGGGGTGACCAACCTTTTTTTGTCTCGGGCCAAAATAAATTTCTGAAGGTTTTCAGGGGGCCAACCATTTGTAATTCAAATCACATTCAAATATTTTATGAAAGATTAACCACGGACAATCTTACTTGTTAATAAATTTTACAGTAAATGGTTCATTTCGCGGGCCGCATAAATTCCTTTGGTGGGCCGCATTTGGCCCGCGGGCCACAGGTTGGTCACCCCTGCTTTAGAGCCTGCGACTTCCAGTGTTCAGTGCTAATTTATTGAAAAATCTGTTTTTTAAATGTTTGTAGAATTCTGTACTATAGAGAATGAATCAAAAGTTTTTTCATATGAGCAATACTGTTAGTTTCTTTTGTACGCAGCATTTCATTTCGTCCTTCCGTCTGCAATTTGGACATTCTAAAAGATGAACAGCTAAAAACGGCTAATTAGGGGGAAAAAGTGTTTGCTATACGAGTTTGATCTTGAACAGAACCCTGCTGAAGCAACACGAGGCATTTGCTATGCGATTGGGGAAAGCTCCGTAGCGTAGACCACAGCACTGCAACCAGATGGGTCAAGAAATTTCGTTCAGGTGATAGTAACCTCGATGGTCAGCCAACTCGAATCGTGAATGCCGCGAATCGTGAATACACCACCGCAGAGGCAAATCCGACAACCAGCGCTCGAAGATTATCAGCCTTGCTGGAATTCGTTATCTTCACGAACATGGCAAGATCAGTAGGAAATGTCGCATCGTCCCCCATGAAATAAAATCACCGAGTGGAAATGTGCAATAAACTCCTAGAAAACCGATGAAAAGTGGGTCCATTTCCATAATGCTAACACACAAAAATCGGTGTCAGAGCCCAGATTAGCTTCCTGTTGGCAAACGTGGACGCTTTGATCACAAGGTGATGCTCTATAACTGATGACGTTTTGAAAGGATAGTTCACTACGATTTATTCCAGATGGTCAAACCATCAACGCCAACCTACATCCTAAACAGCTAGAACAGATGTATGCCGTTTTGAAGTAGAAATATTGACTCTCCTACAACAGGACAACGCAAGGCACATAACATTCGAGATCTTGAGGGAATCGAAAAGATTTCACAGCCAACATATATACACAGGACAACCCATCCTTACCTTTTTACCATTACACTACCCCCTTAGTTTCTAATCCCCATCACTCTACATGAATAGCCTCGCACTCATAGATGAAGTAACCATGAAAAATTCTTAGCACCTTGTTCCGTCCAGGATCGAATTCCATCTTGAAGAAAAGAGAATTTGTACCTTTTGTAGAAATCAGGATATCAGTGGTCTAAAATTAAGTTTGGAAAGTGCGACAAGGAGTATGATGTAACTACAGTATAATCCACTTAATACGTAATCCAAGGGGACAAGGTTTATTTCGTAATATCCGAAGAGGTGGGGCAAGAAATAATTTCGTATTAAGCGAAATTTCATATTTACCGTTTTCGTATTAAGCGGATTATACTGTATTTAGAACTGTATTAAAACAGAATCGTTGTTGGATTTGCTGCCGCCTCCCCTTGAGCTGAGGCCAGCAACGTCTTGAGCCCTCTTCCACGAAAGTGCGAATTAGCGGTGGATTGATCATATGTTATTTTCATGATGATATTGTTAATTAAACACCTTAGCTTTTCGTAAAACTTATGAATAACAAAACAGATTAGTTAAATTTTATTTGCAAAATGCTCGGCTGTTTAATCTCTTGCGATCTCTTGTACGATTACCGATTTCAATTCGGGCGTCTACAGAATAACATTTAGAGCTTGTAATAATTTAGATTTTGAGATTTACCGCCTGATAAAGTTCGCTCCTTTTGTATGTGCACGAATTGCCACCCATTCCGCGTTAAAACCAATATTGGTGGCTGCGAAAGAAATTATTAATTAAAATGTTAAATGAGTGACAAATGATATGCGCAGAGAGAAAAAAAAGATAGTGTAGAGGGAAAAAAACTTGTGGAAAACCAAACTGTACAATATTAATGAGGCAACGGTGGCGCGGCTCTCACGCCTGACGCGCGCTTCTCTACCTTATCAATAATTCCGAACGAGAGGAGGTTGGGGGAGGAATAAAAAAATCAATTGGAGGGGAAGGGGTTGTCGTTTTCAGATCCAATTACAGAGGGAAAGAGAACAGATGCAGCAGCTGATTGTAATTAATAAATAACTATCATTAGAAATTTGATTGAAGAGCGAATACAATTGCTTCCTTCGTGCTTTGATTTTTCACCGTTTCGTCATGAAATCACTAAAGCGAAACGGTTGTGTTTGCTCGCCTACGAAATGGAAACAGGCACCGCGATTCCCACATACTAATCATTGTACAAGAGTGTTTTGGCTTATTTTTCAAATAAAGTTGTATGGGTAATGGCTAACGCCCTTATTTTCGTTTTAAATAATGTGCCATCGGATATAAATAAACCACCCCGCACAATAAACTGAATGTTGGTGCCAAAGTTAGATTTCAAATTAGATTTCAAATTAAATGGAATGACACAGTGTGTTTCATTTGGTTTACTTTTGAAATAAGTCATATTCAAATGATTATTCAAATGAGTAATCTTTGTCTCGTTTTATGCAACAAATTTCAAACAGTATAGACTACCTTATAAAGTCAAAACTTAGCGATACCGACGTAAACATGATGAATATGCTCCAAAATGAAAGACGGATCAATTCATTTCTTTCTGACTGAAATCGTCTAATCATAACGCTCACAATTGCAATATTTACGCGTACGTGTTGAATCTGACAAGTTTGAAATAGGGGAAAGTGAGGCAAGACGGACGTGTAGGGCAAGATGGACCACATGGTTATTTATATGTTAAGTTCTGCAAATTTGGCAATTTTCGTAACTAACCTCTTCGTGTCTAGTGCCCTTGCATTTGTCTCATCCTGTTTCGAAGAAGCAACACTGAACGGCGGCTGACTGAACGATTTTACCGTGGTGTAAGGTAAGCTTGTAATCAGCAATCATATTGCCATAAGAGAAAATAGTTGTAAATTCGAAGTTTCTAGGATGTCTATTAAGAAGACGATGAACCTCTAATTAAGCTGTACAACTTTAATGTAGATTCAGGGGATCGAGTTTTATCATGCATACAGATAATGCATTGGGTGTTGGACCACATGGTTCAACGCGGCGGGGTCTGTTCCGCCCCCGTCAGGCAATTCATGAAATGACATTCTATATTGATAGACGTGATGTTTACTTTTCTTTTCTGTGTGCTTTGGTTTTTTTAGGCAGTGGTACGACATTACCAGAAGAAATCAAGTTGTCACAAAATGAAATGATTTAAATGGGTCTTGAATGCTGTGAGCACAAACGTAAACTTTGGGCGCATGGCAACTTTGCAGATATCATTGAAAAAGAACAAAAATTTCATTTGTAGAAGATGCAAAAAGCGATGGCCATTGTGCCCCATCGCTGAGGCAAAACGATCCAAAAACACCTTTTTTTTTTTTTTTTTTTTTTTTTGTTTCAATCTCTGTGTTCAGAATTTCTGTTGTCTTTTTCTCATATTAAACAACAACAATGGTTTTTCATATACAATAATAAAAAAATAAAAGTATTCCATTGGTTCTTTCTTGGAATTAAACAGTCATTAACCTTAACAGATCCGTTTTGCCTCACTTTCCCCTACTTGAAAGATGGCCGAATCTCAGCTGGAAAACCTATTCTCAGGGGCTAACAAATTCCTCAATTGAAAAGCCTAGAGCCAGAAATGCTTACATAAATAATTATTTAGAGATATTTTGGATCATTATTATAGGATGTTTATGATAGTCGCATGGTGTGTACATTAAAACATTTTTTATTATGGACAAGAGGCTCTTTCTTTCTATCATATTATTTTCCATAGTTTATGGTTAGTTAATATTGAATGTTTAATTCAATGCAGAAATAGTGCAATGATTCAAAGAACAGCTCGATATTGAAATAGATACCGTAAAATGGGGTTGCTTTAGTACTACGGATTTACTTTAATAATCACTTCCTTTTCGCTTATAAACGCATCTTTGTACAATCTGAACGTACCCATAAAATTTATTTTCTCATGTTGGCAGCACGATAGTTTCTTTTTTTAATGGCTGCCGTTAAGTTTTCATGTTGTGAAGAGTTTTTGAAAAAAAAAATTGTAATTTGAAGTAGTTTGGATACAAGCCTTAACCAAGATACTGTATCTAAAACTTTGGAAGTTCATAAAAAATTTGTTTCGATATTTGTTTTGTAATATAAGTAAGAGTGAGATCTCTCGTGCAAATAACGACTAGTTTAAAAAGCCATGAGGGGCCTTTGTTTGTCAGGCAAAATGTAACGCTGGGTGTCATTGATCAGGGGCTACTTTGACCATTGATATCTGTGAGTTGTAGTGTGATGATCACTATCAAAATGTTCTTTGATCTCATTTTTGTGCCTTAATTAGCCATTAGAGACTGGTAATTAATCGCGCAATCGGTTTCATTTTAACGTCCCTCCCTTATATGTATACTTGAGTTATATTATTGCGACGTCATATATTTTCGGGCAACTGGTTTCTGCATATCTATTCACATTCATTACAATCATCACTATTTAAATCTCTTTTAAATAAAAAACACAAGAAAAAACGTTTAATTCAGACTTGATTCAAGTGTAATGCAAACACGTCTTTGTAATCAGAGGCCCTTGTAATCATGACACCCATTTCACTGTTCAGAGTTTCAGCAAACTTTTACTTGGATATTGTAATTTTCAGTTATGTATAATATTTTAATGAACCTCAACACAAAAACACAAGAAAACTAAAATTTAATTGTATCTCAATATACACTGATTGGAAGAAAGTAATTGGACACTTTCGATTTAAGACGTTTTTTAATATCTAAAAAAATACTTGACGAAGTATCCTGAAATTTCAGGGATGTAAAGAGGATGTTACATCTCATATATTTCATCGAAGGTTTTCTCCCGAAAGCAAATAGGGGACCAGCAACGAAGTGAACCAAAATATAATGTTTGGGATCACCCTGTAAGAAATAATGGTTGAAATACGTTGTAGCTGTAACATATGATTAAAAGGCTTCTTTTATTTTTCTGTGTTCATTTGTATGAGAATAGCACGTATATTCGTGGAGATATAAAGATTTCTTTAAAAACATCGAAATGTTTTCGTAAGTTTTTTGTTTATAACATGCAGAGTTTTCATCCCAATGCAATGCCATTTTCAGTAATCTTACAAACTACATTAGAGACAACACACGGCAATCAGAATATAAAAATATTTTATATTTGATGAAATATGAGCATTTTTACTAAATAATGTTTAAGTGCGCATGCGCAACTTTATCAAAATACCTTTTGCATAGTTTATTAGCCAAGTGTATAGAGCTACTCCTATAAAAACTCCAAGGAAATATCCTGAAAATTCAGAAAGATATCGTCGATAGAATGAGTTAAATTTCAGTTGCTCTCAAAATATGCAAAGCAATAGGGAGAAATATCAAAACATAAACATTGAATATCCGCCATCTTTTGAGGGCATCGAGACCCATGGCTGCCATGGCTCTGAACTTATCCCATTGTTATACAATACATCCAAACACGCAACAACTCGTTACCATCGTTATACAATAACAAGTCGGGCATAAAAGGCGCACTTCGATGAGTACCAGTATAGGATTGCCTTCCTCTTGCCCTCAAAAAATGGCAGCTGTACCCATCATTCCATGCGAAGATATTTTCCCCTATAAGGAGTTTTCTCCAAATTTTATTTTTGGACCGGATACCAGTAAAAACGTATTCTTCTTATGCTAATATGAAGGCATATTGAGTTCATGTCAGCGTAAGAAAAAGAAGTTGATACTGGTGTCCGTCCAAAAATAAAAATTTGGAGAAAATCCCTTATCGTTTTGTTTATTTTTGAGAGCAGCTGAAAGTCAACTCATTCTATGGGCGATATCTTTCTGAATTTTCACTATATTTGCTTAAGCTCTATATTAGAGAATTAACTTCAGGATAATTCTCTAATATTCTATTTGCTTTTAGAGAATTATCCTTTTTTGCTTTGATAAAGGATAGGCTCTATCTGAAACGTCAGCTCTTTATTTGATTTTTTAGTTTTATTTTGATTTTACTTATATATTTATTAATTATTTTGTTATTTGTTAATTATTATTTTATTTTTCAGTTGTATTTATTAACTATTTATTGCATTCCAGGGTTTTTGTGTCTCGTCCTTTTCTCTTATAAATATCCGTTCATAGTTTTTCAACAAAATTCTAATAACAAATTGTTAAAAAATGAAAGCTGAAATCGAAAACATTTATTCTTAATCGTTTAATAACAAACTATAAAATTTTAGAGTATGCTGCTTTTCTGCTTCAAAGTATAACTTTTTGAAAGAAATAATTTTTTAAACATTTTTTTGGAAATTTAATACAAATGAAGAGAAGAGAATTCAGGATTTTTATTAATAGCATCAACAATTAGAGAATTCATATCTCTTCAAACTACAACACATTAAAGCGGTTGATTTAAAAGAAAAAAGACATTCTCATGTCATGGAAGATTAAAAAAAAAAGCGAATTGGAATTTTAGGAACTTCACTATTTCTTAAAAGCGATTTCATTGTAAATGCACTTCACCTGTTGTGGGTTCTTAAATCTGGTTGTTATTGAAAAAAAAATCCAAATTGAATACCTGTTTCTAATTGTCATACTAATAACAGGTAATAAATCGACTCGGCCCCTTTCTTATTGAAAGTTTTTACGAGAAAGGAAGAAGTCAGCTGTTATCATGACTGAATATGCTTATTTTCTGTCGTAAACTCTTTGAAGTGAATGTGGGGAATTTTATGAGACCTCCCACCTATATTATTAAATTTAAATAAAACACCGTTTTTAAGTACGTATCCATTATTAATATTTATATAGAAATAGAAAATTTGAAATAATAAAAAATTTCAATTTTTAATTTAAGCGCCTGTTTTTTCCCCTCGATATTTAAACCTTTATTTATGAAAAGTGAAATGACCCGTTTGATTAATATATTGCCTTATCATAAAACCAAGTGTGTAATACGAAAAAGGTGTGTCTTTAATACAATAAGAGGGAAATTAATATACTTCCAGATTATCTGAAATTATTACGAAAGTTAAATGGTAAATAAGGTCTCCTACCCCGTGACATCACCTGTATTGTTTTCGGGGGAGATAAAAAAGGTTTGCGCATGCGTTCGGTAACCAATACTGTATAATGAGCGTTACCTTTGAATTACAGATAGGACAGCGATCAGTTATAGCGTTTTTGACACTATAAGGTTGCATGCTAATCGAAATTCACAGCAATTTATGGAGTCGGTTGTATGGAATTGAAAAATGCCCGACAGGGAGTTCGACTTGCCAAAAGCTGTAGTAAAGGAGAGATGCGCGTGTTTGATCCCAGAGAGATGCTATAATTCGATCCGAAGGTAAAATTACTGTGCTCAAATGGATCAAAATCAGCATCATGGACTTTATTCACGGATGAAATGAAAAACTGGATAGCGCGTTTGGAAAAAAAAGTGTGCTGTAATGCTTTAAGAGAAAAATTTCCTTCGTTTTGATATCACTTTCAATATTTATTTTGTCAGAAATTTATACACTTAGAAGCGATAATAATAATAATAATACTTGATAGTTCCATTACCAAACCACATAATTAGGCCTTTGTGTGTGAGGGGGATGGGAAGCGCAAGAATGTACATCCGTGCTCCTATCACTTCGAGCCATCTATTTTTATGCTCGAAGTCCTATCACTGGGGTAGGAGGAGCCATTGGATTAGAAAAAACGAAACATAGCTATGACTCATTAAGTTTGATTGGATTGAACATTACGAAATAGCGTTCTGAATTCTATTGAGCGAGAAAGCGAGTTTGAACATTTCTTCCTTATGCTACCATACAATGAAAAGAATCCGTAACGCTTTTTATTAAGTGTTGTCATCGGATCAACAATGCAAGGCAAAGTTTGTGCAACAATAGGTCAGTTTATTAGATATTCATTATTGGGTTAATTCATAATAAAAAAAATTACTTATATTTTTGCAATGAACGGACCCACGCGCAGTTTGCGCGGTAATTAGTTTTATCAAATTCAATTCATTCAAATTGTTTCGTTTGATGAACTCACATTTTCTCCTTTATTTATAGTTTTGTGATTGATTGATGATAAAAATTGTTGCTCAAACAACAATGGTCAGGTGGCTTTTCAGTTCCGACATGTGCTTTAAGTGAGCGCCAACAATGCTTAAACGTGTAATAACAATGCAAAACTGTTTCCGTGACGAACTCACATGGTCTCCTTTAGCATCAGTTGGATGCTACTTTGGTTATATGGCGTGTTTCACAACCTTGATATTGTGGGTTCGAATCCTTCGGAATACACTTTGTAAACAGAAACAACTTTGTTTCCCGTCTTCGTTTTGTCTTCACAAGCTCGGCGAAGACAGGAAGGTACGATTTTTATTTATATGCCCGTCTTCGCCAAGCTTAAACATGTACGTGACGAATTTGAATTTGTTAATTATAAAACTGGCGTATCGTAACTCGTTTAATATGCCACCCTTGCGTTCCGTACGGAAACATAAGCACATAGTCCTGAGGATCATATCAAGGGTGATTTTCTAAATCCGACGGACCCTACCATCTGTTCGCTGGCACAAAATAATTTGACGATATGCACTGATTCCACTGCCAAGGAACCACACGTCCGAAGTTGTCGGTAAATTGTAGGGTCAACGGCCATTAGGTTGAACGTTTGGGGTATTACGCAATACAACAGCCAATTCCAATTAATCAGGTTCATTACAAGCTACAGTACTTAGCGGGGATAACGCTGGACAAATCGTGTTAATATCAAGAATATCGTTACAGGCGATTGATCATTTTGTGGAGTTTGGACGTCGACAATTTCCCGTTGGCCCAACTTATACAATGACAGTTAGCAAGCCCCAGGGTCAAACCTTAAACAACATTGGTATATATAGTACCTAGAGTATATAGATACCGATACCCCGCCTTCGTTAGTGGCATCTCAGCTAGTTCCACATTCACTAAGCAAAAGCTTGGCAACATTGAATATAAAGCGACACATACAAAATCCTACGGAAAGTCACGATCTTAAACACATGTCATTTTATAAGAAAATTCCTACGTCCATCGATATGTAACTTTTCTTTTCTTTCACTTGAACCCCTTCAGCTTTGTCCTGTTTTGGGTCCATCTCTGGGATTTGGCTTCTGGACTTGTTCCGAGTCTCCAAAATCGACAACAACACTATTTATTTTGCCAGGTTTCTTATTAATGATTAATTAATATTCTTATTAATAATTTAATTTTTAAAATTAAGAGACGTATTCAGTTTTTAACTCTCGATTAAATTTTATTATGTGTTTATACTCTCTTCTCGTTAACATTCCATTATTAAATGAAGAAGAAGTTTAATTTCCAAAACGATTAGGCTTGAACATCAGCAGTTAAGTAAGTGTACGTCTCATCAATGAAGAGCAACGGAGAAACCCTATCTTTAAAAAATAAAAGAACAATAGGTCGGCCTTTGGTTTAAAGTCAATAAAATTACATGTTTCGATGAGTTATTTTCTTCTACGAAAGCACTGAAGCAAAGAGAACCTTAAACAATAACGGTCCTGAAAGTGTGCTGCGGTATCTCATTAGGGATGAGCGCGTCATTAAGGGAGAGAGCGCGCAGTGGTTGACTCGGATGGTTAATCATGAGAAGCGACGAGTCCTCGTCGGTTTTAATAGCCAGCACCCGATAGGAAAAGAAGCGCGCGCAAATAAAAAAGGGAAGGGGGGGGTAGAAAGAGTGTGTAGTGGACTGTATCCGGCGCGTGCCTTGCTTTGGAGCTCCATAACCTCCCTCCTGCCGAGGGCAGCTTGCGTTCGGACCTCAGATTCAGCCATCGGAGCGACATCGTCAGCAGCAGACAGAGCAACGGGACAAAACGAAGGAGACAGACAGACAGAAGAAGCAGAGGAGAGACAGGTGTTGAACGGGCGGATTGGAGGAGAAACAAGGCCCCCTCGTCTTTCTCTGTCTGGCTTGGAGATTCCATACTGAATGCCAAGGTGAATAAAAAGCGCCGAAATACCTTTTATAACGAACAAACAAGAAATGGGGTTCTCTCTTCCCCGTGTCATTACTGAATATATTTAATTGTATAAACCTGTAATAATTTTTTTCTCTTAATTTTTTAAATAGATGTGATTTTTTTAAATCTTAATATTCATTTTGCATATTTATTTTAAACAAAGAAACCAGAGAGTAGAACCTGCGTATGAAAGAGTTTCTAAGCATTTTTTATATTATTTTATAAGATTCATTCCAAGCGTTCGCCATTTTCCTGTATGGACCACCTGCGCAGTTTTTCAGTAGAGAAACTTTTTAATGCCTTACATGAAATGTGCTGTGTATTAAAGTGACCTCTAAATTGTAGTTATGTATTAGAAATGTGTATCAAAGAAGTTTAATCAGAAATGGGATTTTCTGATAGTTATACCGGATGATTATAAAGTCTCTATTCATTTACTGCAAAAACCTCTTATTTTATAATCTTACCGCCTTGCATATCTTTACAATTTCCCAATACCCTAAAAACTATCTTTAACATGTTAAAAACTATCTTTAACATGTCAATAACTGCGAACGTAATGCGTAGTTGTAATTGCGTATTGCTGTGAATCTTATTCACTGGTAAACTTTAGACTTGATAAATCTCCAGATAAAATAAAACTCCAAGGAGGGCAGGTTTGATAACCAAAGTCTTGACCATATATCGGGATGAGTTTGATGCAGGTGGCAAATTGAGATGGTGACCATCCTTTCAAAACATAGCAGTGTCCATAATTCCACCAAATTACATAAGTGGCTCTACCCCCCCCCCCCCCCTGAGATATGTATTTCCAGTAAGCACTTGTTGTCGTTATTCCCAGCTACACATTGTTAGTGATCTTTTCATTCTTTCGCATTTGCAGGAAAGAAATAGATTTTGTTACTATATCCATAATTTCAATGGTCGGCCATCGTGAAACGGGAGGATCTCTTCGCCGAATAGTGAACTTTGAGAACGCGACAGGGCACAGATGTTGATAGCAATGGCTAGGTGGGCCTATTCAATAGACGTTGACATGATAACAGCGCTCGACGATAGATTATGCTAGAGGAGGGTCATTTTTCGGTTCTACAGAGTGCACCGCATTACATTTCTTCAAATCGCCGTCCACCAAGATGTGACATCTGTCGCTCCATCAACCATCGAACCGCAGCACACCGGCTGGCATTCTGTTGTCTATAAAAATGACCTCCCATGCGTTTTGATTAAGCCAAAAAGCAACATTACTGAATCGGAAGTATACTGCTACTATAGTATACGTACACGTATGGAACTAGGAGTGGCTTCAAACGATATTTAGCGATGAATCCTGATTCTACGAGTACGTAAGTGTCAGATGATCGGCGCATACATTTGTTGAAGGTTTGTTAATGATACCGATTTTAAAACACGTGAATTTAGCATTTTATATACGGTGACAGCTTAAACGAGTTTTGTTGCGCCTTGTTGCGCTCAGTGTTGATTGATTTATTATGTGAACTAATAGCAATGAAATTGTCTTTTCCGTCACGAACAATGAAGCATAAAAATACGACCAGTCAAATTTCGCATTAATTTAAAAGAATTAAGGAATAATTAGATTACACAAATTTTTTCTAAAATCTTTGAAGACGGAGTTTAATTTTAAAACGTCGATTCCATCCACCAAGATCGGTCTGCAAAACGACGAAGGAAACTGTAGACAGCTTTAAGAGCTCTGGTTACAACTAACTGACGATAGATAAAGTTTTTTCTACACAATGAGATTCCTTGTTCTGATATGACGTTATATCTTGCCCTTCATACACCATCATCCGTTCAAAGTGAAACGCAGGACTCACTCTGGAAAACTGCCCCGACATAGTTTTGAGAATGTCTATGCTACTATCTCTAACATGATTCATTCTGGACACAGCCGACGAGAAAACTTCTAGGTTAAGACAGATTTTGTAGTCGATGACGTAAATGAACTCTTGTTTCCATTGTGTTTCTTAGATAAGTCTGTATACTTTTACGTTATCTTCTGTAAAGCATTTGCGGCGCTATATACGAACGTGGCTATCCAGATTCACATGCCACAGCAAATTTGTCAAAAAAAACGTCCAAAACATACCACCTATTATGCAAGATGAGGCCAAGTGACGATATTATTATGCAACTTTGATCAGCTATTATAAGGCCAGTTGACTTTCATGTTGGTGAAATTATTCCTTGTACGTGCAATTTCTGTTTGCAAAAATAAACGCTTTGTTTGCTTTAAATCTGTAATTTTTATTTTTATTTTTTCTTTGATCAAGAAATTTAATTTCACGAATTAGATTCGGAAGTGTTCAGATTATCCGTTCTGATGTGTTCAGATTATCCGAAATTTCGGATTCTGGGGTCAAAATCCCTTACTGTAATTTGGCAGAAGTAGAATATGAACCAAATATAATGAAACCACAAATTCACAGAAATTCTTTACTATCTCGAATGTCCATTTCAGGGGCTACGCCTCCTTCATCAGCGACTCTATTCATTAATCAATCATACTATGTATAGGGTGAACATAAACCTGACACATTTCGAAACATTAATATGAAACTGCAGTATGCAATGAAACTGTGGAATGCTGAACGCAGCCTTGGGAAATCTATTCGCAATGTGGCGAGAGCTCTGCACGTCCAGTGTATAGGTATGCTGTCTGTAAAAGGCATGAAGTATACTATAGTCTTGAAATACTCCGCGCGACGAATAGTGCACACGTCGAAACGTACTGAGGTGAGTTGTTGATTTGATTAAAAAATCGTTCGTTTCCATCTTGTAGAGTTTTCGTGATATTAATGTTTGAAATGTGTTAGGAATTTTATGTACACCCCGTATTTCTGAAAAGTTAAAAATGATCAAAAGCTTCCGGATAACTATATATAGGTATATCTGGCATTGCAATCATGATTTCATTAAAATTACTATGGTGTTTGAACCTTCGTTTGCTTTTATTACAACCTCTGCTCTCCGAGGGAGACTTTCCACTAGACTTTGGTAGATAGCTTCAGGAATTATTTTCCATTCTTTCCGAAGAGTGTTGACGAGTTCAGCCACACATGTTGGGCTATGTGGTCTATCCCGTAATCCTCGCTCCAATTCATCCCATAGGTATTTAATGGGAATTTATATCGGGCTTTGTGCAGTCCTATATATCCATTTCTTTAACCCCCGTCTCCTCAAACCATTCCTACACACACATTACTTTGAATGGTGCTGAACTGTTGCCACAATGTTAGCCGTGTAAAATGTCCAGAATATCAAGACAAGTTGCAGATGTCATGGTTCCTGCTACTGAAACAATTTGATCCACTCCACACAATGAAAATGATCCCCATACAATGACCGCCTCCTCCATGTATCTGCAAGACCCAAACTCGCCCATCTGATTGCCAGAATGTGTACCGAGTTTCGTCGCTCCATAAGACGTGTTTCCATTATTCAATGGTCCAGTTTCGATTAGCCGTACGCATATCAATTTAAACATCGCTTCGCATTGATCCTTTTGAGCTTATGAGTAGCAGAATGGCCAGCGAATGATGATTATTCTGGCAGTACTTGAAGTGGCATTTCTGACCTCCATAGTAGAGGTGGGCGATTCCGTGAAAAATGGAATAGATTTCAAAAGGGACAAAATCGATTAATTAATCGATTCCTGAAAAGTGACATCAACGCTATCAAGAGAATCGATTTTTGACATAACTGGAATCGAGAATCTATTCGGAATCGATTCCACTCAGGAATCGGGAATCGTCCATCATTACTCTATAGCAATAGTTTCACAAGTAGTAGCATTCGGCGATCTGTCATTTTCTTTGCCATTTGGTTTCACTGACGTTGTTACTCCTTGAGATTTATTTAAAGCGATGTCGCTTACACTTGACCGGAGGATTTGCAGAATAACATAAATCTCGCATATATGTTGCATAGGTGGCATCTTATAATGATATAATGTTTGAACTCAATGAGCTCTTTTGCGCGCCCTATAGTGCACCAATATGAATTGCAAATGAGTTGAATAATGTATGCTTCTTTTTATATTATCTTAGTATCAGATATGTAAATTAGATACGTAACATTGTTTTGAAAAATGGACGTGCCCGGTTTAATACTTATTTTTTTATTACAATAACTAGTTGTTACCCGCGCCATCTGTTGAGGGGAATTACAAAGCAAAAGCAGATAATCTTAAATGAAAACCC
>JAHWFO010001074.1:1211914-1311703 GCA_023313115.1 Rhysida immarginata
AGTGTGGCTTGATGCCTTGTCCATGTGGATCCAAACTTTTGATTGCTCACCAGGGTACAGACGTGGGATATCCTGCCGATATCCTGCACTAATTTTACAGTTTCCAGGAACTCGACGAATCGTGAGCAGTCCACGTGAGCAATATCCGGCAACCACCATGAAGCCCTTTGAAAACTTTTCCTTGCACCTTCGGACAAAATCGGACCTGGCCTTGCCCCCTCTTTCGCGATAGTAAATTGCCCTGGGTTTGTTGGTGTCATCGAGGTACACCCAAGCTTCATCCAAGGAGACAACCCACTTCCATCGGTCACCTGCAAGATGGTTTTCATACAGTTTTCTGGCGTTGGTGAATCGTCCCTGCACGTGCCTGTCTGTGACCGCACGCTTTATGACGTCGTTCCAGCCCAAGATTGTCATGAATTATTCTAGAGACTGTTGCCTGTGAAATACCTTGGGCTGGACTGTGTGTGGGGGGATTTTCTTTCAGCACTTCAGACCGGATTTCTCGCACCACCTGAGCTGGGCGTGTTGGCTGGGGCTTGTTTCTGGTCTGTTTCTCTGCTCGTCCACGTTCATTAGATGGTCGCAATTTGTTCTTTTTGATTATTCGACCCACAGTAGCTTTGGATACCACAATACCATTTCGTTTGCATAATTCCACAATGCACGAAAGACTGAAGTTAGCGTCGGAAAGGCCAAACATATATCCTTCCCAAAAAGCTGTGATTTTGGAAGCCATGTTTCAGTACGAAATGTCCCAAATAACAGCAAGAAGTGTATACAAAGCTAATCCCCATGAATAATGGACGAGTCATGCAAATCACATTCCGTCAAGGACATACGCGGCGTTTAAAGTTCGTCTCATTTTATCTGAATCAACCCTCCGTATTTTCGAAATTCTGGAGAACATTACATCATACTTTTCCCTTTTTAAATGCAAACTGTAATGTACGGCCAGTCATTTACAGACAACATGGGTTGAAGCAAGGCAGTAGGTCAAAATATGTGCAATAGAATAATCCAACAATTTAGAAGCAACGTATCTCTGTGTGAAACAGCCAGGAATCTTGGACTTCCGTCATCTACAGTTGATAATATTATCAATAGGTACAGGACAAGCGGAAGTCTCACCGTTCGTAAAGGGCAAGGACGAAGACTAATTCTGACTGCTCGTGATCTTCGGGTTTTCAGATGCCACTGTATTAAAAATAGACATTCAACAGTGACAGAAATTGCGGAATGGGCTCGAGGATTCTATCAAAGACCTTTATCGTTGAATACCATTCGCCACTACATTAGAAAATGTAAGTTGAAGCTCTATTATGCAAAACGAAAGGTGTTCGTAAACAAACTGCAGAAACGTAGGCGCCTGGCTTGGGCACGCACCCATCTGAAATGGACTGACGCCCGCTGGCGACGTGTTTTGTTGTTGGCAAAAATCATCGGCGTGTACTTAGGACTAAAGAAGAAGAGGACAAACCTGCCTTTTACCAACGTGCTGTACAAAAGCCAGCTTCAATAACGGTCTGGGGCTGCATTACAGACGAATTCGGGCGTTAAATTGCACTGCCTGCAGTCCTGATTTGTCCCCAATAAAGAATATATGGCGAATTATTAAGAGGAAGTTACATCAAAGACGACCCTGAACAGTTCAACAACTGAAAATTTCATACAGCAGGAATGGAAACAAATTCCCGTTGCAATGGTACAGAAATCGGTATCATCTGTTCCTCGGCAGCTACAAAGCGTGATCAGAATGAAGAGAGATGTCACCCAATGGTAATTCGCCCACTGTCCGAACATTTTTGGAGTGTGTTGCAATTGCCAGTTCGCAAAAAGCCTAATATTTAATACTATTAGTTAAATTTTTGGTTCCGAAATGTTTAATACCTACCCAATAAACTATCTTCTTTTGAAATAAAATGAATTAATACATCAGCGTATCAATATTTTTGCTGTGTCGCATGTTTTCACACTGTCCCAACTTTTATGGAAATGAGGTTTGCATTAAACTCTTTGAAGAGATATAAGAAATTATTGTAAAACAAATAAGAGAATGCAACTTCTAGGGCGTGCAGCTGCTCAAGCTTTTGCTGAAAAGGTGAAGGTACAGTCAACCAAAGGAAATAATCCACACGAGTTTAATACTTAATATTACATTTCATGCTAATGTGTTGTTTTAATAGTTTTTTAATTATAATTATTTAAATTTAATAATCTTAATAATGTTAACTCTAAATGTAATATTAAATTATTAAAAATAAATTAATATTGAAACGGTAAAACTTAGAGTAAAATTCAAGTGTGGATTATTTCCATTTGATGACTGTACTTTCCCCAATGAAGTAGTAACTGGAGAAAATATTTTCATATGGTTTTTGTAATGTAGTAACTTCCTTTAGAGAAATTATAAGTAATGTTTATTTAAACATATCAGAAAATTATAAAGATCTCAACCGACTGTGTGAGAGGGCAATCTTTGCTGCTAAAATATGAACTGATACTGTCAATATGAACAACCACATTCAGGATTGATTCCACGCTCTCTGATTGAATACAACTCTATTGAAACGGTTACATGTTGATGAGGGATGTTGATGACGCTGTAAACAGAGTTCCTCAACTCTCTCAATCCATCTATGAAGTATTTTTTAATATAGACAGAAATAATTCATTACTCTTAGCCTTTCTTTGATTTTTTCCTAGAAACCATGTATTTTTTTTATATAGACATGTCGAATTTTCCTGGGCGAACCCAATTGGACACAAAATTCCAGTGCGAGCACTTTAAAGAATTCTTTTCGTTTTCCAAAGTGAATATATACTTTATTAAGGGTTTTCATTTATATTCAAATTCAAATATTGCAAACTTTCATCAAACAAACAGCCCGAGCAACGCCGGGCATATCAGCTAGTTAATAATACCCTGAACTTCGAAATGCGGTAAAAATACCCTATGAATACAACTGATTAATATTTCCAGTTTTTTTCGTGTTTAGAAAATGGGCTTTACTATTGAAGAGTCAATTCAGGCATTTTTATAAAAATTTTAATTCTTATTTTAAAAACAGTACTTAAACCATTAACGCAGGTGCCAGTGTTAAAAAAAATTAAATTAAATCGTTTTCTGTGAAAGCAGCATTTAACCTTAGAGGGTAGGAAAAGTCCGCGTTAAAACACATGATGGAAAAAAATAACAGGTAATGATAAATCGTAGCTATTTCCTTCCAAAATATCATGAAAGCTGTTTCCTTATTTATGTAACTCTAAAGAGGTGATTAAGATTAGGAGTGTCATGTCTTTAGCTGAAGATTTATGAGAAGAGTGAGGAACGATTAATGTTGGCCGCAAGGTGGAGGGATAAATATTTGTGGCAATAGTTTTAGAATGCCACTGATGAAATGATTAGTTAATGAAGGTAAGAACTCCCACGACTGCTACTGTTCTACCCCCGTCTCCCGAGCGGTATTTACCCCCAGACGCACCTGCTCTCCGCCCAGATGCTCCGGGGAGTTAGGGAACCGACCCCCTGACGACACACACACATACACACGCATGCATAGACCCGCTTCCCTCTTCTCCCTCTTCTTTTTGTTTAATGGCAACCTCCCTCTCTTTGTTTCGTCCTCCGATTCCCCTCAGCAATTATCCCCTCCCTCGCCCTCTGTTGAAGCTTCCATTCACCAACCCATCAAAGTGCTCAACTACGTCGAGATCAGCGTAGCAATCAATGCAGCGACCTATTTCTGCGTTTGGCTAATCACTTGCAGGCAAAAAGAATAGCTAGCGGTTGGTCGTCATCGTCCAATGGCATTTCCAATAAGTTATTTTCTTTATTAAGCAGTGAAAGCATAATAGACAAATAATAAACAAATGTAATATATTCCCAGATCCATGTGGATTTAATTTAATTTAACAGACGAAAGGTTAATGGAACTTAGCCATTTAACCACTGAGCCTTTGCTACATTTCTTAATTCTGATTGTCCGGTTTCTTTTATATGCCAATATAGTTTCTTGTTTAAGTCAACGGAAGTGAAAACCGATGCCGTCACAAAGAGGGTGAGAGATGAGCATTGCTTAAAAAGCTACAGAGGAATTGTAAAGTGGTCACAAATGCACTGGAATGCCAAAAGTCATGGGAGCGTCGTATGCAAATTTTCAGGTGTCTCTTGTATCACCTAAAGGGTATATACGTAAGCAAAGCGGTATCAGTGTTGTCAATTCGACTATTAGCAATCGTCTGAAACGTCTTGTAATGAGTTTTTGGCTACACGACGAAAATTATCAGGGTTTGAACGCGAAATGATAGTTGGAGCTAGACGCATGGAACACTTCATTTCTGTAGTGATGTGGGCATTCAACATTCCTCGATCCACATTGTCAAAAGTCTACAGAGAGTATCTCATCTGAGGCATTATCTCCCACCATGGATAGTGCAATGGCCGACCACGGCTGCTAAATGGTCGTGAGAAGCGACATCTGAGCAGAATGATCCTTCGTAACAGTCACATGTCACTACGTCAATTAACGAGGCCGACGAGAAAGACGTAGTGACATGTAACAGTCACATGTCTTTCTCGTCGGCCTCGGTCAATTAACAACCATATTCAATGACGGGCTTACTAGAAACGTGTCTATGAGGTCAGTGCAGCGAAGTTTCTCACTGATGGGATATGGTAGCAAAAGACCGGCAAGAGTGCCTTTATTCAAAACACTTCATCTTCAAGAATGCCTGAGCTTGTGAACACATTCATTGGACCTTAGATGACTATAAATATAGCTTGGGCCGGTCAGTCGCGATTCAAGTTGGTGCAAGCTGATATAGAGTGTGGCGCAGACCCCATGAGACCATGGGCTCAAGTTGCCAGGAAGGCACTGTACAACTGATAGTGGCTCCATCAGGGTGTGGGGCGTGTTTAGATGGCAAGGTTTGTGTCCCCTGATCAAATTGGATCTTATGTCCAGCTGCTTAGTGACCATTTGCAGCTTTTTATGGCCTTCATGCATTCTAACAACAATAAGATGTTCCAGGAGACAATCCGCCATGTCAGAAGGCCAATATTACTCACTATTGGTTTGAGAAGCATTCCGAACAGTTCTAACAAATGAGTTGGTTACCTAGATCGCCAGATATGAACCCCATCAAGCATATAGAGACTTCCTAATAAGCACATAAGTTGGCAAGACGTTGGGCCTATAATTGGAGCCAACGTTGGCTGCAACAATTGGGCCAACATTTTTTTCTACGTGCTTGTCAATATTATGCCAATATTTAAATAATATTGCGGATTTTTAGCAGAAACATTTTTTTTTTGAGTTGGCGAGAGATATGTTCGCTCAAAGTAGGGCCATAATTAGGGCGCCTCGTGTGCGAGTACTCGAATACGTTATCTATACTAACAGGGTGGACATATTCCCCTTGAATATTGTAATAGAAACTGTTTTTGTATATTAAAAAAATTATAAGCCATTTTTAATGTATGACATTTTCTACACCATCCTAGAGACTCAGAAATTACATGATATTCAAACGAAAAATTATGGTGGTTACATGAATCGGACAGGAGCTTGAATAATTTTTGGGCGATATAATTTAGATAAGTCGGAAGGATTGCGAAATGAAGAAAGTTTGTGGTATAAACTTATTCAGCGAAGGAAGGCGGAGAAGAGTGTGTGTATGAAGAGGGGAATTAGAACTTTTTAATAAAAAAAAAATCAAAATAATAATAAATAAGAATAAAATACGAAAATAACATATATATAAATATATCTTTAAAAATTAAAATAATTAACAATACATAATAAAAATAAAAATAAATAATCAAAGCGTACACGAATATATTTTTAGTTAATAAATTGCTTCTTTCACATTTCACTATGGTTAACAGTTGAACCAGCCTATTATCTGTAAGATTTACTTAGGAAATTCTTAGAAATGTAATTGTCGAATAAAGTTTCGGATGAATGCAACAAATTGCAACATTATACATATAAGCTTATAACAGTGCGAAGAGTATGATATCAATATTCGTATTCAAGATGAACAATATTCTTGAGATATTCTTAAACAATATTCACTCATAATGAACTGCAATCTGTTTTTGGGTTCTTTTAGGTTTCCTGGAGTTGATGAACCATAGTTATATAAAGGTGTCGTAACATCATGCCTAATAATAACATCGATACATTTTACAGTTCTTTCTGAGAATACGCGATTATTGAAATACATGTATGTTGACAACGAAGATCAGACATTAATTGCTCTAGAAGGCAATCTGACTGTATGCTGTTAACGTTTTTTTGATAAATTAGTAATTGTAATTTATGCCACCCTTCAACCATAACTGTCTAAAATGTAGAAATTGTGTCGTAAAACCGTGTGTGCCCCCCCCCCCATTTTTTGCTCTTAACTCAAACGAAAAAAAAAGCTATCACCAGAAATGGATCTAGTGTCAATTCTTTTACTTAAGTATTTTGCATTTACGATTTCAGTAGAAATGATTCTTGAAAATGGATGTGTACAATGGAATAGCTATAGAGTATACGTTTTGTTGAATGGCTGTTCATTGTCTTCGGGTGAGACAATTCTCAATATGTGGTGATATTTGGTCCAGAGGTATTTCCTTAATTTAATATTGTAAAGTTATGTTGCAGTAAGTTCAAGCACAATTGATTTAACTAATAAAATTTCACTTGGAAAATAGGAAAAGTTTTAAACATATCCGGATTGATATTATCAGAAAACTTGGAGCATTATCTCCGGTTTCCTTTTAATAATTTCATTTCCGGATTTAATAAATTATTAATCATGTTAATATTTGGAGAAGGCCATGCCTTTTCGAGTCTGCTTTATTCTTAATCATAATATTCTTTCCATATTGATGAAGTCTGCGATAATACATTTAAGTCTACTACTATTATAATCATCACACTATTATAAATTAGCCATCAGTATGTTATCGGCATAACGTTATTAGAATGCTGAGCATATTCGTCTGTTTTTAAATCTTTTAGCGTAAACCTGTATATTATTCAAACATTTAACGGAATATCGAGTACTATTAGGTTTGACTCATAGATATCCGAATCATTTATTTTACTTCGGCTCATTTTTTTTACTTTTAAAATTAAATATTCTAGCTCTTTTACAAAAAAAGATATACCCGACGTTTCACTTATGGTTGTAATTGCTAGACAATTAGCTCATTAGCATCGATATTTCTTTTTTTTTATATATATGAGGGTCGATCGTACTTAATACTTACATTTGTCTTCTATGTAATGCACTATTCACTTTCCGATATAGTCACCATCTCTTTTCACGCACTGGCGCCAACGCGTCGGAGAAGATTTCCGACTTTTTTGCGCTTTTTCACCGACTTTGCATCTTGCGACTTTCACCGCTTCCCAAACATGAAAGAGCACCTTAAGGGACGATGAGTTTCATTCTGACGATGAGGTGAAATTCAATCCTGGTGTCGACAACAACCTTCGACACGATGAATTCTTCTCCGACGGATTCATCCGATTAGTCACGTTTTGACGCAAGTGCGTGGAAAATGATAAGGACTATGTCGAAAAGTGAATAGTGAATTACGTAGAGAAAAAAATGTATTTATCAAGTACAAAAAAAATGTTTGAAAATCGGTTACCAAATAAAAAAGTTAAAGCCATGGAGGCAACTTTTCGATCAACCCTCGTATATATAATATTTCGTCTAGTAGGCTCTGCAGGAGGATAAAGTTCGATTGTTTATGACAGTTTCTCAGAAATAAAATCTTGCGACATTCCAAGAAGGAGCTTTAGCTGGGACAAACGAACGTCACGTGCGCGTGCCCATGTCAACAATGCTTAAAAGATAAACAGAAAATAAGAGTTAATTCATTCGTGCCATGCTATTTTCTTGGTATTCTTTACGGTCAATGTTTTAGCACGTCCAATTGACTTGAAGGAATCCACGAAAAAACCTGAAAGTTGATACAGCCGAACTAATACCTTGATGGCCCGATTTCTAAAAACAGGATTTGTAAAAGTTTATCAGTTTTCAAGTTATCGTGCAAACGGCGGACGGCCAGCCGGGTAAACATACAGACCAAGCGAGCATTCTTATAAGTAGCTTTTTTCTGGAGCTCCTGAGAATGAAAAATTAACAAATTCCTAGCACCTTTTTAACAGCCATCTGAATAAATGAACTGGGGTTTGATATTAAAACTATCCATGAAAATCATTAAAAATTAAACGCAGTACAAAGTTTAAGCTATAAAATGCTTATTGATGTTGTTACCTCTTCAGTACTTGAAGTAGATTTAAAAAATGATTTAGTAATCACGCCTACTATCCGTACTTCTCTTTGAAACCTCACGATTAGGAATATTTATTCACTTTCTTGTTGCATACCGGAAATTAAAGAATTGAAGAAGCTGCAGTTTTATCGAATACAGACTAGGCTCTTTTTTTTTTTCCACGATCAACGATAATAGACTCGTTCCTTTTTTGTCCCGAGTGATTTCAGTCTACTCGCTTATGCATTGCATTTTTTTTGCTATATTACTATAAAAACAGATTATCAAACACAATATTTGAAACACAAAAGCTTCAGATTGGAATATTTTTTTCCCTCATACCCTTTCAGTATTTTCTTTCAATGGTGCCCATCTCCTTCATTCGAAAATTATTTCAAATAAAAGAAGAAACCAATTGAATTTTAAAAAAAAACTGCCTTCTGTTGCCATACGCGTTGCTATTCATTCTGTTCACTACCAACCAAATGAATTTGCATTTATTTATTTTCTCCCCTTTTTTTCTTGTGGGTGCGCTATTTTTGCGTGAGTCCAAAAAATAAGTGAAGCGCCGACTTTATAAATAGTAATGAGTGGTCACCGAGCACGAATAAACGCCCAATGAAGTATAATTGGAAAGAATTCGATTGGTAGAAAAATCAGTGGAAAATTAGCATAGAGAAATCTATAGACTCCATTTCCTGTTGGAAAAGAATATCAGTGAATTCAATCAGCCACGAAGGAGAATCTACGCAGTTGTTTTCAATACAAATAAAACTCGTCTTTAGGATGGTGAAATACAAAACGTATATCGCCTTCTTAGTGCAATAGTGTATCTCAAATTTTAATTAAATGGTTAAAATAAAACTCGTCTAGATTTTAATTATCACTATTCATGAAAAACCAATATCCTTGAGGAACGAATTTGCAAAAACAGCCAATTAAACGAATGTTAAAATTTTAAACTCTTTTATTTCAAAATGATTTCAAAAAAGAACTCTTAGAGAAAGACATAGTTTACAGTATTTAAAATTATTTCGCTAGATTTTACCTCAGTAAACATTGCATTATGACAAACTTTAATTTCACCATTTACGAAGAAAAGAGGTTGCTCTACTAATGCAATTAGCAGCAAGAGAAGACTCGAAGAGAATCTTCATTAAAGTGAGAAAAATATTTTGAATTATTTAAGATAAACGATTAAAATTTTTATTAAATTTTGTTATACTTTAATAGATAATCGGCAATCTTTAAGATGACGTGGAAGTGCCTACGGTAATCGAATTCCGCTGAGGACAATGGTTACGAAAATTTATTAGGGAGAAGAGATGATGAGAGAATTTTAATTCTTAAAAACTTTATAACTTTATAACTTGATGTCGGAGCATTGTTTAAATAGAATAAAATTTCAACCTTATTCAAAATATGAAAAACCAATTGAGAACGGGCAACGTTGTATTACCAAAACAAATATAAAAATTCATGAACTTTAGATTTTCAACTCAGTTTTATCGATGATAACAGGCTTTTGTCTTTCAGACATTCCTAGTCTACTTTTTTTGATGATCTTTAAAAAACTTAAAGTAAAAAAAAAAAAATAAAGCGAACGACGAAAATTATAAATCGCTATAGCGAATCAGTCACGAATCTTCAGGAAGTGAAAGTACCATTTTAATCCCTGTGTGAATTCTCGGTAAACATTCGCCCAGTAAATGGGTTGTCCATTCGATTTCAAGCTAGTTAGCAAAATGTGAACAAGAATAAGTTGCTATGCCTACATTTCAATTTCCTATAGGTAAGCGGGAGCGGTATCGGCAGTGACCACCCTAAGAATGATACGTCTATTGTGCAGGATTCAGAAGCGCTTTATAAATTACCGGCACTTCCAATGTGTTTAAAAATTTCACGATTTTTAAGCGACATTTAGGATCTCCCAAAACTACAAACACAAAAATCATGGTTGAACCAAGACTAATTCTTACAACAAGGTTGAACCAAGATTAGTATCGGAAGACTGTAGACAGTGCTAAACAAAAGCAAGAGTGCTAAACGAGGAGAGAAAAAAATAAAAATAAAAAAACTTAGACAAAATAAAAAAAAGAAAAAATTGCTCTTCCCTTTTTCATTTCCTGAAAAATTATTGACCGAATTTGCATAGGTTGTTCCACTACGGCTGGTGTCCACTTTCCGTGTAGTTTTTATTTCAAGCATTTAAGTTGAACAGTTAAAAGTATCCTTTTACAAGACGATGATAATGGACACAATAGTTAGTGCAAGTTGAAGATGTACACTCAAATAAAATTTTTATTGCAAGTCATAGGCTAGTTGGTTCCATGGCAGATTGGCACTATACGGAAATGTTTGAAACAAAGGCTGAAGTGCGGTGAAGAGCTTCGACTTAAAGAGGCGAGTTTGGAGATATTCGTTTCTCGTCCGAAACCAAACTTTAACAAAGGAGGGCGGGTGATTGGCGCACCGAAAATCGTTAGCAATTTTCGTAGTTAACGCTTTATTGTAAATGGTAGCGATAGTAGGTAAATGGAAGCGGCAACAGGTCTGGGTGACGGAATCCATTTTGCCGAGGTTTAAGGCAATACGAATATTACGGTTATAGGCCGTGGTTATCGTTTAAAGTTTAAGGTTGGTTGGTTTGGTTTGTTTGGTATTAACGTCTTTTTAACTGCCATGGTCATTTCAGGACGGCGTTATAGGGGCCGCAAATTTTGCCTCGCAAGGGTTCTTTAATGTGCAGCCGGCAAACGACTACACGGGACCAACGTCTTTACTTCCCTTCCGAAGGAAGTGCGTGATCTCAGGATTTTCCCCCCTGAAAAAATCCTCGTCGTCCTCGGCCTGGTTCGAACCCGCGTCCTCGGGCATCGTTTAAAGTTTAAAAACACGAGGATAAAAAAATAATTTTGATGTGTAAACAACACATAATTAGATTATTTCATCCGAGGAAAAAAAACAAACTATATGCAAGAACGCTAACGAGTAGAAAGCTGCCCAGAAGAATGAAGAATGTGATAGCAGCGTAAAGTGAACCAATAACGTTATATTGATTATATTCCCATTTGTGGTAAGTTGCGGATATGCGGAAAATTTTGATCATATTTTATATTGGAATGGTGAAGATACATGTAATTTGTCAAAACGATCTGTGAATAAATCTTATGACGAATGAAAGTGGTTGAAAATCACTATTATTTTCAGATTCCAAACAAGTTAAGAATTTTTAATACACAGTCCAGTCACATTAATGTGACCACCTGTCAGTAGCCAGAATAACTACCTTTCGCGGCGCGGACAGCTACGAGACGAGCAGGAAAAGAGTCAATAAGGTTCTGGAAGGTATTGACAGGGATGTGAAGCCATGCCGACTCCAGTTCTGTGGCGAACTGCCGTAGGTTGCGTGGTGGAGGATCCATGGCGCGAACAACCCGATCGAGGTGGTCCCACAGATGCTCTATGGGGTTTAAATCCGGGGTGTTTGGGGGCCAGGGGAGTACCGTAAACGCATCCTGGAAGATGCCATCGTGCTGAGGAAACATAATCTGCATGTAGGGTTGAACATGGTCCGAAAGGACAGATGCGTATACTTCTATTGATGCAACAATGATGAGTGTACCCAGGGAATACAATGAAAACATTCCCCAGACCATAACGCTGCCTCCTCCGGCCTGGACCCTTGCGGCACGTGTTGCAGGGTGTTTGTTTTCTGACACTGAACGCCGTACACGCCATCGCCCATCTGTCCGATGGAGCATAAACCGTGATTCATCGGAAAAATCCACCTTTCGCCACTCTGTTGCTGTCTAGTTGCGGTACTGGCGTGCAAATGTCAGTCTTTGTTGCCGGTGAACAGTCGTCTGCTGCGGAGCCCCATACGCAGCAAAGTTCGCTGAACTGTCGTTGAGTATACGCGTTTAGTAGCCCTCTGGCTCATCTGGGAGGTCAGTTGGTCCACGGTTGCATCTTTTGCACGCATCTCCGTAGCCGTCGTTCACCTCTGTCATCTATGGCTCGTGGTGCCCCACACTTGGCATGTCGCTGATTTTGGGTATTGCCATTCTGCCATGCACGGTACACTTTCACCACGGCGGCACGCGAACAGTTCACAAAACTAGCCGTTTCGGAAATACTGCCGACCTTGGCTCGGAAGCCGATGATCATGCCCTTTTGGAGGTCGGATAAATCGCTACGTTTCGCCATGATTCCAACAATTGCTTCCCTCTGACACCCTTCTTATCCCCCCCCCCTACCTCTGATACTTATACTTACCTTCTGGACGTAACCATTTTCCGCTGATGTTGAACGTAGGGGGTGGTCACATTAATGTGACTGGACTGTGTATATTCCAAAACCTGTGCTCAAGCCTCCGCTGCTTACATTTACAATTTAGCATTTTACATTAAAATGAAATTAACATATGTAATTATGACTGAAAGAAATGCACAAGGATCTCTTTCCTCCGACACAATAAAAATGATAAATATGCATTTAGTCATCCAAATGTCCAACAGTCCACGTTGACAATACAAGAAATCATCATCAACTTTCTTGATGGATTTCGTTGGTGGCTGGAGTTAAATCTGTGAATGAATAACCTGAAACTATTCTGTTGTCATTCTTTGAAATTTAAATTTGTCTAATTACTCATCTAACCTTATCCGAATAACACGTTATCGGATTGCAACGCCCTTTTTGTCGTCGATTCACATCAATCCAAGACAAATCCTGGAGAAGTCCTAATTCCTATATGGGGAAGGGAAAAAATTCATTGAATTTATAGAATAAAATTATCAAATTTACATTATCTATATTCCATGCTCTTTGAAATCCTTTGCCAGTGCAATTTGCTCAAAAGGTGAATGAAAAATTTCCGAGGGGAAAAGGTAAGGCGAAAACTCGACACCTAGCCGCCGCAGCTGGCGGGGTACTCGAGCACCGCTGACGTCACAACGTATCTCTACTGGCGCGAGCTTTCCACGGTTTTTTTCTTTCTGGCAAAGTATTTTTTAATTTCCTTTCTTCTCTATTCCTTCCCCCACCCAAATCTTTTTTCTTTATAATCTTCACCTTTTTGTCTAAAGAGCCGCAAGATGAATTTGGGATCCCGTTCGACGCTAATTTCCCCGAAAAAACCATAAATTGTCAGGTAGCGCTGATTTAGCCTCTGGTGGGCCAAAAGGAAATGTCGAGGAACAATTTAAAACGATCGGTGGGGAGAAAAAACAAGGTTCATTATTTATTGCGCCTGTTTTTGTGTTGAATCCATTCGTGTTTTGTCACTTAGCGCTCCGTCATTACAAGGGGACAGACGGCAAACGACTACGATGGGCCATGGATTGGAAGAGGAAATGTAGAAATAGAAAAAAATTTTAATGACTACGATGAATATAAGAAATATGTACTTTTGATGGTGATTTTTCTTTTATTTATGAAAGAAATATATTAACTAGGAGAATAATTTATCATTTACCAATTTCACGGCATTTTTTCAGATCTTTCCTTTGATTTTTTATTTTTATTTTTTTTCATTCAATAAGGAAACTAAAGATACTGAAGTTAACTTCACTCAGAAATTAATATATTATGCTGATATTAAAATCCTTTGCACATCTATTATCCAAACATAATTTATAAAATAAACGACTTATTTTACATGTTAAAATGAAAAATGGTTTTGACCTTTAAAGATTATTCAAATGAAAGCAAAGCGATTTTGTACTTTTTTAATTTCTTAACTTCAAAAATTTTTTACAGGTTATTGCAGAAAATTAAAACTATAAAAGAATTTTCAGTTGATATAAAATAAGAATCGTCAGAATATCCTATTAATTAAGAATATTAAAATTTCATGCCGCAGAATTACATGAACAGTTCAGAAAAATCTCAGTGTAAACAAGCGGAATCAAAATTCAAGCAATATATTTGAAGACATTACAAAATTGAATTGTTAGAAAAGATCCAATTCTATCATGACTAAATGGGCGAGAGAAAGAAGGAAAAAGAGTCCCTGGTATGTAATTTTCAAGAAGCCATAAAAAAAATGGAACTGAAGCAACACTTCCTAAAAAGAAAACTGTGCACTGAAAATTCATACATTGTTACATCATCATAAAAAGGCATTCTTAATCATATTTCTAACAATACTAAGCCCTAAATTTGACCTTCTTATGATGATGTAACAAGAAATAACAATTTCGTGAACAGGCCTTCGTGGTGGTGTTCAAAAAGACGTTCTACTACAGTGTTTACAAGTATATGACGGTATTTTGCTTGCTTATAATTGCAGTTTGACATTTCTCATTGCGCATTTGCATTGACATATTCTCAGACTCGTTACTTTTCATTATGCGTCGATAGGCAGGACAGAGCCCCGACGCACTGGTCCTGGAGGTCCACCACCTTCTGAATCCAGTGTTTAAGTCGAGGAGGAGGCTCATCCATGGCCTCCCAATTCTTCGGACCTGACCCTGCCAGGTTTTTTCATTGTGAGCTCATATCAAGAGCACTGTCTACGGCCAAAGGCTGACGGACCTGGACGATTTAAAGAGGAAAATCACCGCAGCCATTCAAAATATCACGTTGGAGATGCTAGAAAACACGTGGGAAGCAATATCCCTAGATATGAACTTCCTGTTATGCCCAACGGTGCACATTTTTAAATTTAAGAAAAGTAATGTCTGAGAACATGAAAAATGTCATTGTAAGAGAGGAAAGAAAACCGGCGTTATAAGCAAGCAAAACACCATTATACATTTGTAGACATTCTATACTAAAAAAACTAAAGTAGCAATCCTTAATGAAGGCATTTTAAAAATTTATAATGCTTTAGGAGATATAGCTGTAAAAACTTTGAGAAATGTAACGACAAAATATGGAATCTTTCCTTTTTTCTCTCATCCAGAAAGAATTAAATGTAAATGTTGATTTTCAAAATAAGAGCAATCGCGAGCTAGAAGTAATACGAAACAGCTTTATTTATTTATTGGCGCTATTACGACTTTTTTTTATCAATACGCTGGCACGGATAAAATAATCCTGATGTCTCAGGATTTTTAGCTACTAATATCCAAGCTTATTTGACGGTGATATCTGATAGCGATATTTTATAAAATTTAAGGGGAAAAAACCAAAAAAATTTCCACCTTTAAATTAATTCCTATACTCAATTTGGATAGGTTCTCAGCAAGAACAGTTTATTATATCGCGATATTTTACCAGAATTCCATTCACCACTTACGAACTTAAGAGAGAGTTTAAGGTAAATATGGAAATAAAAAGCTTGAGGAAAAAAAAGGAAACCTTTACAAGAAAGATTAAGCATGACTGCAATTAAACCTAATATCAAAGAACATAGAACGTAAGAGTGAGGAGAGGAGGAAACAACATGGCTAAAAATCTTCCCACTTAGGTAAGACTAAGGGAAAATCAGGAATCCAAATAAGAGTCCCCAACTCCTTCCTCTTTTCTTTCCTTTTATTCCAACAGAATTAACCATAAAAATAAAGAAGTGACTCTTTAACTCTTATAATCGCGATAATAGCTTAATTAAGAAGTATCGATTTGAAGAAAAAACTTCGTCGAAATAACATTGATGGTTGAAGAAAGTGTTTAATATCAAATCAAGCGATTAAGTTCTTTCAATTCCGGAAAGCGAATGAAAGGGGAAATGGGCGTACCGACATCTCCATCTAAGATCTGCTCAGAGCCTTTCCTCTTAAACTTCCTACAAAATGGAAATCACTGCAACGTAGAAAAAGACGTTGGAATTAAAAAAGAAATGAAGGGGGGAAATAAAAAAGAAAGAAAAGAGTTGGAGAAAGTGGCGCGTGCAAAGAGCGTGCCCCATCGAAGCGCTTCGTGGCCCCCGTTGCCCGCTCACGACACAGGTGTTTCCTCCATTAATTCAAAGCAGATGACGCGTGCGTGGCTCGTGCGCTAACCTCGCTTGAATCAAGGAAGAGAAACTCAAATTGTACGTTGGCTCTTCCTCTATTCTCTTTCTCTCTCCTCCTTAATTCTCCTCTCCCTCTTCCTTCCTTTCTCTCGACTCCCCTCTCTCGTCCAGCGAAGAATGACGACGACTATAGTCAAAGCAGCCTTTCCACTTGAGCCACTCGATCAGCCGCAGATTTTACATTTGTAGAACGTCTGGATAGTGACATTAAAAACGCAATTTTCTTTAGCACTTCTCTTTTATATTTAAGAGTTTATTGACACAAAATTTTCTGTGAAAATAGTTTCAATGATCATATAAAATAGCTAAACTCCCTAAAAATCCTATTTCTTTCCTGGATTGAAGTAAACGAGGCGAAATTCGAAATAATAATGACTGTCTCTGATGTAATTAGAACATGATTATTATTATTATTATTATTATTATTATTATTATTATTATTATGAAGGAAAAATGCATTTACGAAGAGTTTCATTTACACAGAAATACATATTTTAATAATTTTCAATTTAATACAATTCAAATTTTTTTAGAATTCACGTTTTTTGGTGCGTATCTTAATAATGAGTTGGATCCGAAAAGTGCAGATTTCTCCATTCGCAATAAAACAGATCCGTAGAATCCTACTGATATTTTCAAAAATAAATTGCTAAAATACATCCCATATAATTTTAAATCAGATAAGAAAATTTCTCTTTTTTGGTTATGATGCCCAGTTTATGTATGCAAATACAGGATGATTATAATGCTCCCGTACGTTGTTGTGATAAAGTAATAAAACCCATTCTCTCTGCAGGTAATGGGAAAGAATGCTACCACTAGAGCTTAATGTGACTGGGGATAACGATTCATGTCCGCAGCGCACACAGTTACTGGAAACACATACCTCGATATGTTGAAACGGGTTTTGGAGCTACAGTGGGCAACTGTAGCATTATGGGTGCTGCTGTGTTCCAACAGGTTGGGGCACTATCTCTTTTTACCATAATTGTTCGCGGTCTACCTGAATTACGTTTTTCCTGAATTGGTCATGGTTCACGAAGACTTTGGTCCTCCACCCCCGGTCACCAAACGTGATCCCCTTAGACTATTTTGTCTGAGGAGTTTGTTAAGTCTAAGGTTTACCAGTTGAAGATCCACAGCATGGAACAATTGAACAACGTCTTACAGCCGCAATTGCTGAAACCATACCAGCTATATTGAAAACAGTTTTTCGTATCGTGGAGGAGTCTGGGATTTCTGCTAGACATACAAAGCCGTCATTGAAATTTACTGAATATATATTCTATTGTGGGGTTTGTTATCAGACTATTGTTTACAGTCAGATCTCGGATATTCGCGAAGTTAGGTTCCAGAACCTATCGCGAATGAGGAGGATTCGCGGTTTTTTGGTATAGTCACTAAAATGGTAATATATGCTTGTTTCTATAGTTGAAATCCTAAATATGACCCTAGTCATGCTCCAAAACACTTTAATTTCATTTAAAAGTTAGCTTAATTCCTTACACATAAAAAAATCCAACAGCAAATGCTTGATGTAAAAATAGAGTACAGTTCCGCCTAACCCATATTTGTCTCACTATCACATTTTCAAAATATTACTAACATTACCCCAACTAATTCAAAGAAACAGACTTTGTCTTCCGTTATCTTTTGCATTCACAGTAAGGTAAAATGAGTAAATGAACGCGGATGTGCGAAAAAATCGCGGACGCAATTAAGTTCAGTTCCAATGAAATTTTCGCGGATCTGTGAATTCGAGAATCACGAAGCGCGAATGTCCGAGATCTGATTGTATTCTGGAGTGAAACTTGTTTTGGCAGTAAATCTATAAAGACTTTATAATCACCCGGTATACAAGTTTTTTCTGCATACAAATGCGATGCTAGACTTCGCCAAAGCGGATTTCGTAATGAGATAATTACCAAGGTCTTTGCCATTTGCAATTTCTAAAGACAGTAGCATTTTATTATAAGTTGAAAATTTTATTCGTTGTTATTTTTATTTTTTAAAAAAAATATTAAATCCTTAATTAAGCGCATTTTTAAGTGACTTTGAAATTTGTTTCGCAGTAAACAAGTTCGGCACAGCAAATCTTTTATCCTAAACTGAAAAGGTTGTTGAGGCTTGAGCACTTGCAGCGTCACCTGCGACTCACTCCACTCAATCATTTCCTCCACGTTGTTCGCCCCGTCGCCCACCACCTTGCCTCAACCCTTTGATTCCAGCAGACGGGTCTGGCGTTCGATAACTTTTCTCTCTCTCTCTCTCTTTTTTTTAAATTCCTTCTTCCTTCCTCCTCTTTCTCCTTCCTCATTAAAATGTTTTTTAAAATTTCTCAATGTTTACAGAAAAAGTGATTATTTCACGTTAACTCTTTTCACGGAGGCCCACTTCCTCTTTCCACCGGTGGCAGAGGCAAATCTCTTTTCAAATTCCGTTCGGACCTCTCGGCGGTGACCGCGATTGTTGTTCGGAAGAGGGGCGGCGGTTCCTTTGGCGCATGCGCTCTTAATGAAGTTGATCGTCAGGGGTTTCATAATGAAGAATGTCACGAATATCACTCACCTGTGCTGCTGCACGAGACGCGCATTAACGAGTCTTCGCCACCGGATGTAAGCGCGTGACGGGGATGCACCTCTACATCGCGAAAACGCACAGGTGGAGAAGGCTTCAACCGAGTGCGCGCGCGCGCGCCACCAATTATTTAACTCTGTGGCATCACCATAAAAGTGCACGACAAATACAGGGAGATTCCCGATTGAAACGAATGATAAAAAAAAAATTACATGAGAAAGAAACAGAGACGACGGCCATCAGGCAGGCACGAACCCCCTTGACGCGTGCTCGCTTAACCGACCCTCCAGAGGGGGCAGATATCCGTTAGATGGGAAATTTTTTTTGGCGGAAGACGGAAATGCTGACGAAATGCAAATACATTTTACTCATGGACCACGTTAAATGAATATGACTAATAAAGCACAAGAATATGATGTATTAACTGATCGCTTTAATTTAACTTCTAATAAATCGTCCTGAATTTTTATCTCATATTCGTCAAATCCTATTACTGTACTTTTAGACGCAACGATGAAGATAAATGATACAGACGGCTTTAAAACATTGTATTTAAATGACTGTATAACGATTATTTAGATCCATTATAATCGATTAATATTCATCAACTAGGTACATATCTCTCGACTTTTCTTTCTCCTTGTATAATCAAATAATAAATTACATTCATTTACATACATACAGGACACTTATAGTGAATTTCCATGGGACTCGCCTTGCATGTTTAGGCGCAAACCCAACACTCCTCCACCCCTGAAAAACTATTTCCAACATAGCTGGTGTAATTTCTACGGCTATAATTTAGTAATTTAGTTGTTCACTGCTCTGAATCTTCACCCTATTGGAACATAAAGTGTTCATGACTCCAATTTTGTCTCCAAAAACTGTTCCAACATATCGAGGTGAGGTATGCTTTTTCAGAGATTGTTTGATCTGCAAACACGAAGAATCCTTATTATCACCAACTACACATTCTTTCACATAAACTGCAAATAAAATGATTTTATTATTGCATCACAAGAATATATAGAGTCTTGTATCTCCTTTTATTTTAATATAAATTTGAAATATGTCGGAACGTATTCGTTCAGTGAAAATCGTAGTACGTACAGATTTATTCGCACTAAATAGTATTTTATTAAGAATACAGCTTAATTACTAAATTCCCTATGTAGTAAACCGAGAACCCATTTACATTTCCTTTGCTAAACCCAATAGGTTTAATATTTGGAAAATAATATGAATTCCAAAGACGACGCATGAAGTGCTATGGTCACTACGGTTATTGAACTACTGACCGAACTATGGCCTCACACCATTGAATGAAACTCGTGTCTTTCTGTGAACTTAAGGGAATATTTTCAGTTAAGAATGGAAACTAGAAGACTAAAAGCAGTAACATTTCCTAGGTAATGTGTAGGTTCTTACAAACAGCAGTGAGTTCTAGCGTTTCCATTTGATTAATTAGGCAGATATGCCCATGGCATCTTTACTTCATTTAAAAGGCGGAATTCTGGCCACCTACCTCAGCGACGATTAAAAGTGAAACATGACTTCAGTGACGCTGAAAACGAAAAATCAAGACGTAAAACCATACATATTTAGCGTCTCAGGATAATATTTTGGAACATTAGAAGTTTTAATTAAAACGGTAGATACTTTTGACCTGTCTAATTAACAATTTCTCATCTAATTTAAAGGTCGAGTTCATGAGAAATAAAGTCAAATTTTCTTACATTTAAAACCAAAATTTCTGAAATAAATTTCGCGTTCATGGTATTCTGTTTATTAGATTGTCCCGAAAACTTAAGGAAAGGGCAAGCATTTACAGATAAGAACCCTTTATTAAAAGCTTATTAGAGGTAATTTGAAAGAACACGTGTCGCCTAATCTAATCATGTTAGCAAGTGTTTCCACCGCTTTCTATTTCCATGAAAGGAGTTCATATATATTTCTGACGTTTATCTTCAGCACGGAGTGTTTAATGGGTGGCTGAGAAACATCTGCAAAAATTACTTCTGCTACTATTCCTGGGATTATTGCAGATGTACAAATCCTAGAAGTTCTATTGCCGGAATGAAGTAGTCATTCCAACTTCAGAATAATCCTAATTATATGAATAAAAATCATTTTAAAGTCGTCCTTTGAATCTTTCCTCCTTAGGTTGGTTATTTAAATCGCTTTGAATTTATAGCGGACATTTTAATACTAACGTATAAAAAAGCCATTTTGCTGTTACGTGTACATTAAAAATGTCTTCACTTTTTTTTAAATAATTCAAGGATTGATTCGAGCATTTAAAAAAGAAAATTCGACAGACGTAAATTTTAAACGTTTCTAGCCTTGTAACGACCTAAATCAAGAACAATTAAAAGGCACAAAGGAGAGAGAAAAAAAAGATGGAAGGAGGAAGAAAAAAAGGGAGACTTCGTAGAAGTTCCTCTGCTAACAACTGCGATTTTTATTTCGTAGTGTGTTTGTGTCTCCCTTCCCTTCGATGTCAGCCATGATTTCTCTCGTTTGCCACCTGCCAACCCTCCAAACAACACACAACCGAAGCTAAACCCCCCTGAGTGTCGCCACCACCACAAATTAACCTCTAAAAAGTAAGGGGGGAGAGGAAGAATACAAAGAATTCCTCACAATAATAGTAATAATCAGGAAAATACAAAAAAAAAAAATGATACACAAACACTTTTAACCCTTACGACGTGCTTTCAATATTGATTTTTCAAATAGTTTTTCATTAAAAATTAAGGACATTTTTAAAATTTCCTCTAATAACCTAATGAATCAGGACTAGGTTTTTGAGCTTTTCAACTTCGAATTTACATTAAATTTATTTGAAAAGAGTTTAGTTAGTCTTTATTTACAATCAGCTTCGCATGCACTTCTAATTTGTTATAGATTAACAGAAAGCGTTTATGCATAGAATGTTCTATCGAGCTGGGAACACGTTTCGAAATTTTAAATTCGACTACTTCAATATTTAGCCGAATATGATTATTCGATTATCCCGTTCACATACGCATACAAGAACAAAATTCGAAGAAGCAGTACTTGCTAAAAGTATGTATATGAAATGATATTATCAGGAAAAATGGAAGTAAAAATTCCACTACCTGGATTCGAACCGGGAACCACGAGTATCACGTTCGCTGCCTCTACCAATTGAGCTATCGTGGACACAGTACAGCAAGATATTTCCAGATGTCCTGAAGACAACAAGATAGTCAAGACGGAAGCCCAATGATAGGACGCGCAGATTGGGAATCCCTCCTTTGCAACCATCATAAAAGTTGATGAACCCACCTAAGAAATTAATAATCGGAAACTGGAGATTATACTCCAAGCACAAATTAATGATATTAACCGAAAAAATGGAAGGAATTGGTAGAGGCAACGAGAGTGATTCACATAGTTCCTGGTTCGAATGCAGGTCGTTGCATTTTTCCTTCTATTTTTTCTGATAATATCATTACCTTAAGCTTGGAGCAGTTTCCATTTACACTAGTCAACACACTTTTTGGCACAAAGACCACAGATAATGTTCTTAGTAGTAATTTGTAGGTAGAATCCGAATCTGCTTTTAGATTTTTTTCTATCGTGTCAAGTTTCCAAGTTATGCACATCGAAATTTCTATGTTAAAGTAATGGGTGTGAAGAGAAGCGGCTACAATGTTAAAGTATCCATATTTTGGGGCCGCAAGGAAATTTACCAGGCCCCAAACACTGAATGATTTAAAAATGTTTCATTGTAAAACGAGAAAGCTGTACGTGCTAGAGAAATTTAAAAATTATATTCGTAATCAGCAGAAAAAATACTACCAAAAATCAACCACTTTCATTTTGTGCCAAGAAAAATTTTAAATTTTGTTGCCCAGTGTTATTAATTTCGGATATGTATATGAATTTTCTTGTTATAATTATTAATCCTATTTGCCACTCAATTGAAAAATGGTTTTTCTAATATGTATGTACACTTAGATGAAACATACAACATACCAATTATTGATTAGGCCTAATATATGCGATTAAGATAATGAATTGTGTCATAATTGAATGGCTGAAAATACAAATAGAGCAGATCCACTTTCACTAAATTGTGGATTAAAACCATGTGTGGACCAATACCGAATTTTAGGACAAGGAAAATTATATTTTCAAGACACAGTAACATGAAACTCTTTGTGTAAATCACGATGCCTCATTTTTTTTAATAAAATAATAGCTTAAACTCTAAACTATCATGAATATCATAAATGTGACATGGTCTACTTGTATTTTCAGCCATCCAATTATTGGCAGATTCCGCCAAGGCTACATACAGTCCATCTCGCTATATCGGTAGAGAAACTCACGTGACTAAAGTGACCTTTTTGCAAACGCAAAAATATACGCTAAAGGGAAAAAAATGTGCTCTTCACCTGCGCACAACTGACTTGTGACGTTATGAGCTTTGACCTTTCTTTGAAGGTGAAGGTCAGCTTTCGTGTTCGTTAAGATAATAATGGCTGAAACCTTTCAAATGCCATTTTAGAAATAAAAAAATAGAATAAATTTTTTGACGATTTGAAAAAAAAATTGGAGAAAATAAAGCATGAAGGCAAAAAAGTCCGAATCATGTGAGAGGAGGAATATCATGTAAAAGGACTACTTTCTAAAGAGAGTATCATGTTATTAAAATCGTGGGACAGAATACAGAGGGTTGAGTACGTTACAACTAAACGATTTGCAAGCGTCATAAGTCTATGAGAAACCCCACCGCGATGTTCGGTGATGTTCTATCTGGTACCTAGGATGTCGAATTATGGCTCTGTATCGCAGTTTCCATTCAATAAGACTTCGCCGCAGAGAATTTAGGTCGATCTGTGCCCATCCCTCTTCACAGGGTTATCAGAGACCGTCCAATGTACGGGGTCGTCTACTTCCAAGGCGTTTCAGCATCCAAAGCCGCAATAATTCACGAGGGATGCGTCTGGAGATTTCACGGGTATGTCTTCAAACAGAATTGAATGTATGCCCATCTCCTGTTCCAGTGTTCGCAAATAGGCGACCGTTGACTTGGACGTATGACTCGCAGCTTTATCCTGATGCACCCACACCAGGTTTCGGACGCTTTACCAGTCGGAGATTTTTGTGGATTATATTGTGTACCGTTGACTGTGATACCCCCACCTTATTTGGGACAGCCCTTTAAGTTTTAGGATTTTCTGCAGAGATGAGACGCTTGACTTTGGCTACAATCTCCAGTGTTCTACTTGGAATGGGTCTTGTCTTGAGGGTCCAGGGTCAACGTTGCTGGTATTGCGGTTTTTCTGTATTTATTTAGTATGTTACAGATTCCTGCCTTCGAAATGGTGAGACCCCTGGATTTGCATTGTTTTATAATCATGGAATAGGACCACTTCGCGTCGGAAAGTGTATTTATATATCCTTCCCAATATCTATCGATTTTTGGCGGCATTGTCGCAGCTAGCGTTTGTACAACAATTAAGAATGATGAAGCGATGTTTCCTTTATAACTCCTCACGACCGCGTAAGTCCTGTCAACCACGTGGCTGGAGAATTTGCATATGTAAATTGTTTAGTTGTAACATACTCAACCCTCTGTATAATGGAGAAAAAATTTCTTAACAAAAACTGTTGCAAAATTTTTGCAACGGGTACAACTAGTAATAAATAAATTATCATTAGATGTAAACTATTAATAATGCATATCGGTTTGAGAATGCAAAAAAAGAATAGTTACTTCATTCATGAAAACGATTTCATTCAAATCCCTGCGGCATTTGACCATTTTTCAGTAGCTTAGTCAAAATACGTACATATTTTTCTGCAGTGAATGATTCTGAAGGTGAATCAATGGTAGAAAAACAACAAATTATAGAAAAAATACTATATCATTTACTGAACTTGATTTCCTAAAGTTAATTATCATACAGAGTTAAAGTTTAGAATTCTTTTTCACTTCTTCCTATCGTTTCAATGGCCCAGCTGCCCGGGAAGAAAAACATGAATGAAGAAAAACTACTCATTCAGTGGAGTTGGAAAGTTGAAGGAAATTTTTTCCAATCGCTTGTTTGTCTAGAAGCATTTATTTAAAAAAAGTAAATTATCCTGCCATTTTTCTGTGCTCGGACATAGGAAGTAGAAAGTTCGCGAGTGCATCTAATTGCCATTGCGTATAAACTTACAATAGGTTGAACCTTCGGAATTTCCTCGTCTGTTTGTCTATGCACTCCAGTAAAATATGTTTAATTACCGAATAAAGCGATAGTTAATTAGGAAAGCAATTTTTATATTTGAATGTTTGGAATGCCATATAATTAGACTATAAAAATCATGAAGTGTTGATTGAAAACAACTAAGTTATGCAAAATTTATTTATCGCAGGGAAATGTAAACTCAATTTCTTGATTTTAACATCAAATATTAAATGTTCTTTTGAATACAATTAAATTCCTTATAATAGCAGAAATAACAAAGTTTCTCTTTCAACCGTTGCGGCGTCAATACAATAAACTAAATTAGCTACAATTTTAAAAACGTTCATGGCTTTAGATTTGCAGGTGAAGCATAATCTGTGAGAATTAATGGGTAGTAATGGTGTACATGAAGGTCTCTTGCAAGTGAATCGTTAAGTTTTCAGTCGCTCTGCTCTAATGATTAACAGCAGAATACGGTTGAAGCGGAAAAGGGGCGAAGCAAGCCTGGCGCAGATGGTGATATTACTTGAGTTTTAATAGGTTCATGATTAAACTGGATAGAGTGGGGGGAAAGAATAAGTAAAGATAATGGGTGAAGGGTAGGATAAAACCCCCTAGGAAGGGAAGATGATGTTGACGGAGATGGTCGAAATTGCGTTCACTACGAAACGACTACCACCACAATCCGACTTGTCAACAGACAAAAATAATAGGTCACGACAACTTTTTAGGTAAGATTATTTATATTGTTCAATTATAATTTTTAAGTTTCTGAATTTTGCTTTAAATAAAAAAAATTTAAATATTGATGATTTTCCTCCAACGCGGAGACTATAAGTTTACATTATGCATAATTGGTCACGATATATTGGATATAGCAACTGTTTTCATCGAAGTTGGCTGCAGTGAACCGGTAGATCTAATGAACTTGGGCCCCGATATTGAAATCTGCATTAAAATTGGGCATGTACTTAATATTTATTTAAAATGTTTACGAAAAGCTAATGCAAAATTTATAGCTATACTTTATATTAAAAATAACGCCTAAGAACTTTGAACATGAATGAAAGGTAAAGGGCAATCTTCATCTATCTTACTGTGATCTTATAGTTGCATGTATGACTTCAAATTTTCATAAATTTTTTATTTTTTTATCTTTTTTTTTTTTTGAGGTTGCGTGCAAATCAAGTGTGAGTGCGGCTGACACCTGAAAGATGCAACCACACTCTTATTAATTCATGAAGTTAGGTTTTCCAAGAGTTTGCGATATGGAAAAATAATTTAAAGCATTATTTGAGATTCTAGCGTCAACTAAACTTCACCTGGTTTTTGAAAGGAAAATTTTTTTTACTGGCGACGGCATATAAAGATTTTATTAGCTGATGCCTAAATTATTTTATTAATTAATAATAAATAAATTAAAACAAATTAAAGTAAATTAAAAACTTAAAAATATTTTTTTTTTTAAAAATCACACATTAAATTCCAGTGGCTCAGAATTATGAAAAATTAGAACGGTTTTCCGATTTTATGGACAGAAAAGTGAAAACTAAGAAATAGATAAAAACAATTCTAGTTCTTTGTGGGAATCTTAATTAGGTGACAAGTTAATCGTCTGTCTCTTTTCTCTTTTAAGTTTACGTTTTTCCTTTCAGTATTCTGACTGAAGTTCAGACGTGAATTTTTAATTAAATGGGTCAACGAATTAACAGCTGTGAAGGGGAAAGAAGTTCAATTGGAGTTTAAAAAAAAAATCTCCTGTGTCAAGATCATTAATAGTTTTTACATGAGCTTTAAAATTCGAATGATTTCAGTTTGATCTGGAGAAGTGGCTTGCGCAGTTTGTGAGCGGAATGAAAATTGACATTTCATATCGCAGTTTAAGATTGCTCTTTTTTTTTTTAATTTTCATATTATCAAAGAGTGCCCTAATTTCAAATACTTATTACATAATGCTATGCCAGATATAATATGCAGGTTTTGCAAAATTTATGTTAATTAAAGAAAAACTAAATAAAAATAGTCGAGAATACGTGGTTCCGCATTACCATAACGATGTTAATTAAAAGCATCCTTACTGTATTCGCATAGCTGGTCGTTCCTTTACCCCCATAAAAAAGTCAAGAACAGTCTAGTGAATGTAGTGTTGGACTATCCCTCTCAATCCAACGGTTTGGAAAGTCTGCAATTCAAGAACTGACGAAACTAAACCGCACCTAAATATAACTAAACCGCATCTAATATAATTGTCAGAACTGCCCTATGCAATGCAACAACTTTCATGTTGTTTCGATAAAGCACAGTTTTTAAGATGTGACTTTTATAATCAAGGAAATGTATGCCTCAGGAAATTTATCCGGTATGTTATTCTAATGGCGTGGGAAGAGTGTATTAAATTATAAATCAAGAATATTTTTCATCTGCTGTTGAAAACCAGTGCTTCCTTTTGAATGCCTTTAATTTTCTAAAGAATTCGTACTTTAAAATTGATTTATAGGACAAAGGTGACAAGCCAGGAAAATCGCGCAATCTTCAAATTTTCACATCTCGCCTCAATACGCCCAATTTTTAATTTCATCATAAAATTTTATGCAAAAGTGGCTTTTGGTTAGGAAGTGGCCGAGTGTGAAGGACCTTTCTTTCATTTTTTCCTTTTTTCTTGGCGCTCCTGCTTCCTTTGGCCATTGATCGTCTTTTTCCCCCCTTTTATTTTCCCCGCGAGAGCGTTATTTACGGAAGGAATCTTCGGTCGCCGGTGTCTTGTCCTTGGAGACCCCCTCGCTCACTTCTTTCCACCTCACCCGGAAGCGATCGCCAGAGGCCACCGTGCTGCGTGTAGAGCGCGTGTGCGTCCCGTGGCAGGCGCCGCTCGCTTCCTCCTCCCTCATTCCTCACCCCCTCTTCCCTTCCTCGTACTCACGAACGAGAGAAAGCGCTTGGTCACGGATCCCAGCTGTTCGTCCCACCAGATGACAAAAAAGGTCCGGTTCGGAGGAGCCACTTCTCGGACCAATGTCGTCGGGTGACATTCAGATTGAGAATGGGAGAACACACAAGGATACCTCCCGGCAGCACAATCGTTTTCGTTTCTTTCTTTCATTTTTTTTAATCGTCCAGTTTTTAAAAATCACCGAATTCCCTCGGGACTCATGGATTATTATTATTATCATTATGATTATATTTAATAATAGTGTAAATGTTTCAATGGATTTCCATAAGCAATTAAAGGAAGAAGAAAAAAAAAAAGAAAAAAAGAAAAAAAACAAAAAAAAAACAAAAAACACCCCAGAACTACGATAATGATTTACTTCATATTAAGTGCAATTTCCTTTACAAACAAACACTTCTAAAGACAGCGTTTAAAATTTCGTCCTAAATTCACTTTACACAATAACCATCCCCATGTCTCTATCACCGATATCGTTCTCCATAATCCCTAATTTCTGCCGGTTTATATAAATCTCGTAAATAAAAATACATATATGTAGTAAATACATAGTAAGGTACGCACATCAAATAATTTAGATTTCACATGTACCTTAATATCACGTAATAAAACACTTTCAGATTCATATTTTATGTCAAATTCATAGATGCATAGATTTTTAACAAGACGTTTAGTAAGCAGTCTGCGCAGAAAGTTTAGCGCACGCATTATTCGTGAATCCGCAAAACAGACAATAATAAATGCCTGGAAGTGCTGTTATTTATAATAAAACACTGAAACCATTCATTATTAACTCCAAAATTATAATTTGAAAGGTAAAGACCATTATTTACAGAGAATCCCAGAAATTTACTACGTTTTGCAACACAGCCAAAGCAATATCCTTCTTCGGAAAGGGCATATACACTACCCTATCCCTGGGACAACCCTGATTTGAATGAAAATGGAACATTCCTATGCAATTTCACTGTTGGCATTCTTCCCAACACTACGTAACAAGAGTATGCTATTATGAGATGATGCTTGCGTGAATGCTGTAAGAATGTCTCAAAGAAAAGACCATTCAGTCTTCCAAAGAGGTACAATTGTTGGGTGCCGTCTCGCAGGCAAAACTGTTAGACAGACGTCAACCCTCCTAAACATCCCGAAATGGACCGTTCACAACGTCATCCGGGCATGGAAAGAGAAGGGCACCACAAGTGTTCCGCCTAGGACTAGAAGACCCAAGATCATGTCGGCCAGAGACCAAGGGACTCTTCGGAAAGTGGTCACTTCAAACCGTCACACATCGCTTGATGGATTGACAAGATCGTTCATAGAGTCGACGGGAACAATTGTGAGCACCCTGACCGTTCGCAGGGAGCTGGATGCAATGGGTTTTTATGGCAGAGCGACAGCCCACAAATCTCACATCAGCACCAACAACGCAGCGAGGAGATTGCAATGGTGCAGAGAGTGACGACATTGGACTCTGGATCAATGGCGAATGGTTGAATGGAGTGATGAGCCCCGCTACACCATCTGGCAATCGGATGGACGGGTTTGGGTATGGCGAACGTTATCTGCCAAGCTGTGTTGTGCCCACGGTGAAGTTCGGCAGAAGGTCGGTGATGGTGTGAGGGTGCTTTTCACGGTATGGGTTGGGTACAATCGTTTCTGTGGACGGACATCTAAACGCAGAACGTTACCAAGACATTCTGGACAACGTAGCACTCCCATCTCTCTGGCAGTACTTTGTCAATGGCCCTTTTCTGTTTCAGCACGATAACGCACCTTGCCATAAAGCAAGGGCTGTAGGCACATGGTTTGATGAAAAGGGGGTTCGAGAACTTGATTGGCCTGCACATAGCCCCGATCTGAACCCCATCGAACATCTGTGGGGCGTGTTGGAACGTCGATTGCGCGCTTGTGCGGAACGCCCGAGATCCGTGACCGAACTGTCCAAAACACTTATGGCAGAATGGCGAAAATTACCTGTCGAAACGTATCAAAAACTTTGGGCAGTATGCCCCAGAGAGTAGAAGCTGTGATAGCAGCAAAAGGTGGACCAACAAGATACTAAAATATGTATATTTTTGAGTGTTTCTATTAAAGTGATGGTGTCTCATGACTTATGACAGGATAGTGTACGTAAGTGTCCTCTCCCACCACTGTTCCATTTTCAGGCAAGCATGGTTGTGATAATACCTAAAGCTTTAATTTCAAAATTTGTATTTATAATCTTGCAAATACAAAATTTAACGTAATTCTTCTTTTCGTTCATTTCGTTAAATAACTCTTATTAAATAGTATTAATTTAATAAAGGAAAGTGACCAAAAGCGGGTCCCCATTTTGTCTTTGACATGTATAGGCAAAACCATGAAGTAAAAAAACATAGAAAAAAATGTGGAACGCATACCTAGTTGAGCTGCTTTATAGGTAGTACTATTTTAAACACCATAAAATCAATCATTATTTAAAATATTTTTCCAAAACATTACTCTTTACCATTTCAAAAAAGTACTCCAAAATCGGGTCCCCTAAACCGGGCCATTTCATTTCATAAAGTTAGGTATTAAAAGGAGAAAATAAGGAGTCTGGAATGTCCTTATCTAGACACATCTCAATGCTGATATTCCCAGTCTGTAAATAAGTTGGACCCTGATGTTTAGCCCTAGATACTTTAAACACCTCACCATAGTGGTTAAAAATGTTGGTAATGTAGGATCATGAAACAAACGGGGAAATACCACGCTGAAAGAGAACCATTTATCTCCTATAAAAACAACCATAAATAGTAAATTCATAATTTTTAATGAAATATCTTCAAAGGCATCATAGATGAAAAAAATAAAAAATAAAATAAAGCCTTATTTTTTCTTAGAAATTTTTTGTAGTGTAAACCTTGGATCCTACAACAGAATTTCAAGAAGTTGAGAATAAATAATCGTAAAAATATGGGGGCTGGCTTTAGGAACAGCGTGGGGGCCCAGATTAGGACCACCGCAAGTATTTTTTTTTTAATTAATATTTTCCGCTAACTACTTCAAACGTACACTAATATGTAGCTATTCTAATAAGAAATAAGTAAGTACTGTATAACATTTAAAATCATTAACCTTCAAAATCTTGGCACAAAACACGTGAAACTGAGGAGAATAAAAAGTTCCGAAAACCACAAAAAATAATATGTCGCAATTGAAAAAGAATAGAATTGAGTAAACAGCTTGGGTGCTGGTCCTCAAATAGGCAGTTACATAAACTACTAACTCAACCTTTCACTGATGTGCTGCAGCATCGCACAAAGCAGAAATTGAGGAGGTCCACTTAAGGAGTGGGGCCCGTTTTTGGTCACTTTCCTCTACCTATAAAGAGGACGCGAATGTCTCAACTGGACATTGAATGTATGTAGAGGAAATTCGTTTGGTACGATTAATTCTGTATTGCGTGGATGGCGGTGTACTTCTGCGTATAATCATAGAAGGGGAAGTTGGGAAACTTCCTTATGCTTATACAGCTTCAATCCAAAATAATAGAATACACGCTACAAAACGGTTAACCCATATAAAAGACTCTTTATTTCTTTCAATAGATATTAAATATGTACACTTTCTTGCATTATGCTGACAGTTCTATGTCTCTGCTTTAAGTTTCAAAAATAAACATCAAATTAACAATAATCTTACAAAAAAAAACCAAAATAACTTAACATTCATTAAATTAGAATAAAACCTAACCCCTGTTCAAAATACGAGGCCTGTGAGGAAAGTATCCGACCTTCAGCCGGGAAAAAAAAAATTACACACCTGGAGCATAGGAAACCTAATCACCCTCAAAGTAGTCTCCTTGGGACTCCACACACTGCTCCCAGCGGTGTCGCCATTGTTGGAAGCATTCCTGGAAAGCGTCTTTCGGAATGGAGTTTAGCTCGGCTGTCGTTGCAGCCATAATGTCCTCCTCTCTTGCCTGAAATCGCGTTCCTTTCAATGGCCTCTTGAGTTTGGGGAACAGCCAAAAGTCGCAGGGGGCCAGGTCAGGAGAGTAAGGAGCCTGTTGTACCACGGGAGTCTGGTTTTTCGCTAAAAAAGTCTGAATCAAGTTTGGTTTTTGAGGCGCCAATTGCTTGTTGACCACAACTGCGGTCTCATACGCCGCACTGCATTACGCAGACGACGGAGGACATCCCTGTAGTACTCTTTGGTGATTGTTTGACCCTGTGGTGCGTACTCGTGGTGTACCACACCGCGAGAGTCAAAGAAAGCAGTCAGCATCACTTTCACATTGCTGCGCACTTGGCGGGCCTTCTTTGGTCGTGGTGACGAGGAATGCTTCCACTGTGACGACTGATGGTTTCCACCTGGCTGTCGCCCAGTTTCTGGCAAAATTTGATGCAGTAACGCTGCTCCAGTCGTTCCGTGATTTTCCTTCAAATCAAAAACCGACGAGAGCACAACACACTACATCCCTCTAATGCTGATTGCCAGCAACTGACGCTATTGAGAGGCGGGAAAAAATTCACGCATACGCACAAAGGTTCAAGGTCGGCTCATGCAAGCGCGCGCGATCCAAATCCATCAGGTTTTCGCAAAAAAAAATTTAGGTCGGATACTTTTCTCACAGGCCTCGTATTAGAATAATACACTTCAATGTTCAAAAACTGTACAGTATGCTTAATATTTAATAGAATCTCCTCCGGCAGCGATTACATCCTGTAATCGATTGGGTAGTGTGCTGACAAGTTTAGCACACTGTTGTTTCGTGATGCAAGACCAAAGTTTTCTTAAACAAGCAATAAGTGCAGATTTAGTCGTTGGAAGTTCTATTTGCTTTTTCATAATACCCCATATGTTTTCTATGGGGTTCAAGTCTGGCGAATTGGCTGGCCATGGCAGTACGTTTGTGTGTTTGTTAGAGAGCCAATTCTTGTTGACTTTCATATGTGGCTGGATGCGCCGTCTTGTTGGAATATGAAATCGTTGTCTTCATATAAATCTTCTGCAGATGGTAACATGAAGGTTTCAAGAATATCCTGATACACATCAGAATTAACTCTAGCTGTCAACATACAGAGTTCCCCAACACCTTCTCCTGTCATGCATCCCCATACCATTACGGAGGTTGCAAATTTGACGGAACGGTCCAAGCAGGCTTTAATGAAGTCTTCTCCTTTCAAACGCCACACACGTGGGCCTTTATCCCCATAGCTAACACAAAACACAGCTTCGTCGCTGAATAGCACACGATTCCAGTCATCTTGCCCCCACAGTTGTCGATTTTTGCACCATACCACCCGTGCACGACGTTGCTTAGCCGAAAGAAGCGGTTTTATCTTAGGCACACGTGATGAGAACTGCAATTTGTGTATGCGCCTCAAAGTTGTTGATCGAGACACATCAACTCCAGTTGCCGATGAATGTGTTTGAGGCTTCTGAAACGGTTTCTCGTAATAATACCTCTCAACCGTCTTTCATCTCGGGGTGTTGTCTTTAGCTTTCGTCCACAACGTTGGCGGTTGTTTGACTGTGGAACACCTTCTCCATACGTTTTCACGACTCTGGAAACAGTTGCTTGTGAACATCTTGCATATTCAGCTATCTTCTTTTGGCTAAGATGTTGTTTGTGAAGAGCAATGATGACATTTTTCGTACCAGAGATATGTCTGCTTTGCGACCCATGTTTTTAAAAAATGTCCAAACTAGTATGCTTTTATAGGATACAGAATGTTAATTTATGCAATTATGTAATTCATTCTCTAATATATGCAATCTTTGTTTCATTTCATTCGTCAACTAAGGAATATTCTATTATTTTGAACAGGGGTTAGGTTTTATTCTCATTTAATGAATGTTAAGTTTTTTTTGTTTTTTTTTGTAAGATTATTGTTAATTTGAAGTTAATTTTTGAAACTTAAAGCAGAGACATAGAACTGTCAGCATAATACAAGAAAGTGTACATATTTAACATCTATATAAAGAAATAAAGAGTCTTTTATATGGATTATCCGTTTTGTAGCGTGTATTCTATTATTTTGGATTGAAGCTGTACATTGACATAGAAGAAAATAATTTTTTATTACTGAAGATTTAATGCTTATCTGAAAACAATTGTTGTATACATTTCTTTATTAGAGTTAAAAGTAAATTAAAAAATTTAGTTTACAATTTTTGATGAGATATTTGTAGAAAAACTTGCAACCCAACATTAAAGTGTGCAGTCACTCCAAATTGTCTCCGCGGGAGTTTTGTGAAACTGTGGTGCTGCTGCAGTTTTGGCTCCAATCACAAGAATTGTTTTGCAGTTTAGGTCGTTTATTTAATTTGATTTAAAAGATATGTGTAGAACAAATATTATTTATTTTTCCTTTGTTATGTAGTTAAATAAATTGTTAATGAAAGTAAGTATATTTAAAAAATAACTTGAATTAAAAAAATCAAATAGATGCATAATCATAGTACTCTCATATCATGATTATGGTACACAAAATGTGTCTTTAAATTTATATCTAATTTATTAAAAAGAAATGAACACAGCAGGGTAAGATTCTGTAACAAAAACTGACTTTTTGGATAGAGTGAAAGTGATAATAGGGGCTCAGAAGACGTCTTAGATACAGGGGCTTATAGAGGAGGGAGGGAAGAAAATTGTAGGGAGGAAAGCCAGAGACACTGAAAGAAGCTGTAAAAAGCCCCTTGACAAATTAGAGAACAGTTGCAATTAGAGAAAGGAGTTGGGGAAAGGTAATGAAAGAATGATGCCTTTGCGAAGGTTAAAGTCATTACAGGGAATTAAATTTCATGAGAAAATGACTTGAATTGCTTTCTTTCTTTTTAGTTATGGAAGTTATGAAGAATATAAAGACTAACGTCCTGTAAGGAGTGGTCACAAGAATTTATTTAAGTGTTTAGCGACTGTATTTTGTTCACCCTGTATTTTGTTTTATATCCAGACTAGTTTTTATTTTCTGGCTAGAGAATTGAGGAGAGATGTTTGTAATGCAGTGAAAAGTAAAAGAAATAAAAAAAATTGCAAAATTGCCCTCTTAATATTTGAACTCTTTCTCTGATTATACTTGAACTGTTATTTATTTTTTAAGAGTATAATTCTGTTATAACTTTATTAATAATAAAAGGCAATAAAGTTTAATAAATACATAATTGAAATTTTATTTTTGATATGTTGTCATTCATTTTAGATTTTATCACTTTGTAAATAAGAGTTAACAGGAAAATAAGCTTGGAGCCAAAACAGCAGTGGCGCCATCATGCGGTGGAACATAGAGAACTACGGAGTTCACTACTTCCCCTTCTGTGAATAAGGTCTGCCTTATTTTTTTGTGGGGAAAAGATGGCAACATGACGATAAGAAAGTTGAGGCTTATTAAGGGAGCATAATGCTATAGACAATTTTCTACTGGGAAAGTCTAATTCAGGTGGAATTCGTAAAATTAATGATAGTTGAAATTGTTAGTGGAACTATTATGGTTAATTGGAACTTTCAATGCAAAACTATGGCATGTAATATATCAAACGAGTTGGAATGATGTGTCATGAATGAATATAACCTACTTTGATAGGTGCCCGTTTATCTGAACATCATTGCAGGTCACTGTAACCTTTCAAGACAAAAGTGTTTTCCCATGGCGTTGGTCTTTTCAGCAGGACTTTACGCCCTACCTAAGTGTAGAGTTCTCACACGTAAGGTGAAGTGGAAGAATTCACTTTATCGCGCTCAATAGATAGGGACGTCATAGATATAGTACACCAAGAGCTCATAAGGAGTTCCTTATGAGCTCTTGAGTATACTTTATGCCCTCATGGGCGATCTGTGAGCTGCTTTTTTTCACTCAAGCCTGCTCGCAACCGCTCATTGCAGCCTATTGTTGAAGTGCCAGGATTTAAGAAATTTAGAGCATTTTAAAAACATTATCCCTATCTATCCCTGCCTAGGAATAAAGTGAACTCTTCCATTTAACCTTACAGTATGAGAACACTACAGAATAGTTTAGGTATCATTGCAGGAAGATGATAGTTTGTAAATAATTTCTCAAATTTTTAGGATGATCCCAAACATTCCTTGAGTTACGTTCAATAACACGTAACACTATTATACAATATAAAGAAAAGAGATAACCACTGACGTCATATATGAGCTGCATACAAAATCAAATATAAACAAAACATTAAATTAACCTTATAAAACTGCTTTGTTTCTTTGTAATTTTGCTCAATTGAATTTTTTTCTACCAAATGATGGGGTTCACACTTTAATGGCTCGTAAAATTTTTGTGATAAAATTTTTTCATCGATTATGTAATTCGACCTGAGTTGTATAGCGCACTTTATACAGTACAGCATAACTTTCTTTCATATTCAAATGTTTTGAATATTTCATTTAATCTTAAAAAAAAAGGTTCGATTAATAAATTCATAATGGATATTTTAGTTTTTTCATGTTTTGATGAATCTGTCAGCTCCCTTAGCTATTAAATGATTGTAAACTCTACACAGTCATATTTAGGCAGTTATTTATTAGGAGAGAGAGTCAAGTTGACAATGCTGAATACTGCATTATCATTATGTAGCGTGATCTCTGATGAGTGGTTTTGACCCTGTTCCACACATTCACTGACATAATAATGAGAAACAGGCAGCTTCAAAAATGGCAAGTGGAAACTTGGAAATTTACTCTAAAGAAAAGTGTCACCCGTCTCTTACACACTAAAGATGAAAACCCAATAAAAAAACTCTTCGACAGATATCCAAGGTGTACGCTGAATGGTGTTTGTGTAAGGCTCAAGTATAATAATGGTGAAAAATCCAAGAAGACGTACACGACGCAGGCTGGCCTGAAAGAGGAAAAGCCAGCTGTGATGCCTAAAAGAATTGAAGCCATGGACAATCTGATTTGGCAAAATCGCCAAAAAAAATGACGAAACAGCGTCAGAAGAAAGCATGGTCGTCGATCAAGAAAGACGAGGACGTGATGAAAGTAGTACACGAGCATTATTCAATATAAAGAAAAGAAATAACTGACATCATACTCTTATTCCAGACAGATGGTACAAATGCATTTAGGTCTTAGAATACTACACTGAAAAATGACATTCTAAGTTTTGTTAAAGTTTTTTATTCTCTAATAAATTCCATTTTTCTAATTTTGGCTTGACTTCTGGTCATATAAGCTATCCATTTAATACAACAATTTACAGATGAAAAATTTAAATTTATTTTGTGATTGATTGATGATTTTGATTATCAAATTTTGAAGTTGATAAAACATTTTTTAGCAGGTGCTTAAATTGCTTCGAACCTAAAATTTTTATTTTGCTTCAGATTTCCATTAACTGTGGACTATGAGAGCATCTCAACTCTATAATTTTATTGAATTAATATTTAGTACTCAGATAAAAATATTCCATTATACTTTTTATATTAAATGTCTTATAAATCTCGAAATCCAAAGAAATTCCACATCGTAGGAAATCAAGAAATTGCTGGGAAAACTCGTATTAAATTTGCGCCTCGAGGTTTCTTGTGAGCAAAATTTATTGCAAAGCAATAAATTCACTTTCCAATAAATTTTAAATAATTTTTTTAAACATAAATTGCACACTCCCTTGTGATTTTTGGGGAAAGTGGGAAAGAGAGGCGTGAGTGCAGTCCCACCTGTTGGTCAAACCCCCCCAACACACACAAAGGGTGTCTCTACAACAACACCACGCGTCCACTCATTGATTGGTTTAACACAAAAGATAAACTTTTCGGATTTGGTTTGAATTGATTTACAATGGCACTCTAATCAGTGAGAGTTCTCTACAGTGAGATTGCTCTACAAACACAGCTCTTTTACTCCAAACAAATCCTTTACTCATTGACAAATCTCTGGTCTCTCTAGTCCGAAGACCATTTGAATGGACACAGAGATAAGATCGAAATTTTGAACATTCTTTACAATATTTAGACAAAATCTAATGAAACAACCTTTTTTCTTGAAGGAAATAGTCACTTTCATTATTGACAAACAGCAAGGTACAATTTAACAAAAACAAAAAAAAAAGAATAAAAGAACTTTTAGAAGCTATGCAATCTCTGAAATTATTTCTGTGAATAATTTTTTCTAAATATAAAATCTGCACGAAATATTATTTGGCAAAATAAAGCGTCAATAGGAGAGTAAAGAGAGTAAAAATAAAAAAAAAAGAGTAAAAATAAAAAAAGTGTAAAAATAAAGAGAGTAAAGATCCTGAAATGAAAACATTAAAGGGGAAGCCCAGCCAAATTTAAATTGTGTCTAAAATTTAGCAGTTTTAAAGGGTTTCGGAAAGGTATAATTTGTTTCGATAATAGATCGCTAACAATCTCTAAAAACTGGAAATTATTAGGGACTCTTTGACGCGCACATGGAGATAAGTACGCACGGTGATGCAATCTGATGACGCGTTCAATGGCGTCTGATCACCTATTGCAGCAGTGCTGGTGAAAAGCAGTATAAAAATTTAAAGGATGGAGAAAATATTTTGATGAAATATTTGAATCCGAGTCTGATATTCCTCCCGCTAACGAAGAAAACGTCAGCAGCGACGACAGTATAGATGAAATTTCATCGTATATTTATAGCAAGATCGATAATGGTAATAATGCGCTACATCCGTTTCTATGGATTTTGGTCTGAAAATAGTGCTGCTTCTCTCTTCTAAAAATTGTATATGTTTCCTGCCAAATCCGTATGAAGTATCTTCGACCACATCACAAATTACTTCCACGAGCAATAGTTTTTGTTAATTACTATCGAATATGTTGAAGAAAATTTCGTCATATCGTGAATTAGCAACATAATTTAAAGATATTCAACCGTATTTTCAGTTTGGGTGGACTTCCCCTTTAAGTTTAAACACGCACCTGAAATCCCAAAATTGAGTTTTAGAGGGAAAACAGCAAAATCACTTTATTAAAGTAGGTAATCACTGCTACTAAATATCAAAAATTATTCCAGTAAATTTTGCTAAACATTATTCTTAAACAGGTCTAAAATGCCATATTGTAGGCTTCATTATAGTCAGAAATTATTACAACAAATTACAAAAGGGGAACTTTTTCAAGAAATTCGAGACTGTTTACAGAATGCGGAACATATTCTTCAACGGATTTCAAACTCAGCGATGAGGTTGATTAAAAACAACACTAAGCAACAGCATTAACTGATTGCTCACCAGACTAATAATACTATATGCTAGCACGTTTAATCACGTTCGCTACTGACACTCTCGACATTACTTCACGTGTAGTATTATTTCCAAACATTGTAGCTGGATAGCTTTTATTGAGCTAGTCACTTCTAGAACATGTTGGTCAAAGATCTCGAGTTCCGTCTATAATAGTCGCAGTTTGCTGCATTTTAGAACGAAGTCGGGTTTTGTACTGTAGCCTACTGAATATTTGGAACTAAGAAAATCTAAAGCAAAAGAATTTGTTGTCTTTGTTCCAGAGTGTAGATTTATTTTCGTCTCTTATAAAAGCTATTCCAACATGAAGAAAAAATAAATTTTCTATTATTTTCTCGGTTTATTAGCCAATTTGTAGTCCGTTCATATTTTTTCGAAAAAAAATTAACAATGTCATTAATTTTTCTTCCCTATCCAACAGGGAATGCCTGCTATTGAAATCCGTTTTTCCACAAAAACAAATCATTGCTTTGAATTCACTCACAGTTGAAGTGAAACATCTACAGGTGATTTTTCTGTTGCTTAACGTCTATCCGTACAATTGTGTAAATACGTGCAGTTTATTCCGTGGTAATTCGTACGCCAATAGAAAGACAATCTCTCCAAATTTATTTTAGGCTCGTTACCACAAGAAGTGCGAGGGTCCCCGAATTAGTCTCATGCGAAGTTTTCTTGGGTGATTCGTTAAGAATATAATCTTCGGGATAAGCTGATTCGAAATACGCATGTGGGAGGAAAGGATTATCAAATAGATGTCTGCCGCATCTACAAAAGAGATCGCACTAAATATTTATTTTTTTAAAAAAATAAAATAAAATAAAAAAATTGGAGAGGTTACCTATAAAAAGGGGGTATCCGTTGCATAGTTTGCATATAGCGAATTTCTAAAATGTTTCACAAAATTTCACGGACTTATGGATAACCTGTATGCCTTTGTAAAATTAGAATAAAAATTAAACATTCAAATACTCACTATTCATCTCGAATGATAGCCTCCCTGCAATGAGAAGTTTCAGAGATGACTAAGAAAGAACCGCATCTAACAAATATCCCATAGAAATTTTGAATTATTAATCAGAAATGTAGATGTATAAATCCAAATTGCAAGCTTTTCTTGTAAGCAAATTTACTAGCATACAAACCCATTCTTCATTTTCAGATGAAAATTTCAGAGAGAAAAAAGCTGTCGATATGACCTGGCAAATCATCCAATTTTTAATATTGTGTAATAGTTTAAAAACGTTTAGCAGCTTGCGATTTTATAGCAGATGTAATATATGATGGAAGTTACTCAATCAAACATCGATTTTCAGAAGCAATATTATGGCTGCTCAATAAAAAAAACTACGAGGCTGCTTTTTTCCATTTCCATTAGCTTTAATCTAATCTTTCCTAAAGTTCTCCCCCCCCACCTCCCCACCTCCAGTTGGATGCATTTTATATAAAACATGTCTTCCATTCTTCGAAGACCTTCTGAAATACGCTTTAAAAATTTGCCTCTGAGCGCTTCAAGACTCCCAATGACATTTAAAGATAATTCACCTCAGCTGACTCTTCGAATGAAGAAAAATGAAAGGTTACAAGGCATTAAATCAGGGTTTATGGCGAGACAAAGATCAGATTATTTTGAATCATGTACTATGTCACAACATTCCACACTTGTGAAATAATGAAACGTTGCAAACTCTACCGCGTCGACACGTTGACTTATACTGTAACGATGATATGCTGATTTTAGTCTCTATATTGGTTGAGTTCATAAACATAATCGATAGTTGAGTGGATGATGTACGAGTTGATGTTATTTATTATGACTCCCTGAACTCTTCTTCCACATGATAATTTACTATTACGGAGAGTTGTTTCATGTTTATACTTACTTAACCAATTTCTTCTAGCAGTCGCTCAACATAGTTTCCACTATAAGAGGCTTTTACAGGGAACAGCGAGGTCGATTCTATTCCGCTCCTCTTGATAGGGGAGACTGAGAATATGATAGCCACCTTAATCCCAGTTTCCTGTTCCATTCGAGCAAAACACTGGATAGTCGATGTAGCAGTATGGCTGTTGTCCTGGAGGATATACACGTCTTTCGCCCTAGGGCCATATAACTATGGGATATCGTTACGTTAAATGTGTTCTATGACATTTTCCTGATAGTAGGTAGCATTTATCTTTGCTTTAAATCCCACTTTTTTGATGGTCGAAGTCCATTGTAGCAACCACCATGAATCCTTTCGGAAAACTCTTCTTGCATTGATTTCATCCAGTCAGATCGAGTCGTATCACCCCGCTGTCGATAAAAAAGTTCCCGTGTCTTGCAATCTCTCGATAAATAGATCAAGCTTCATCCAAGGTGACTATATTCTTCCATTTGTTGCATGCCAAATAACGTTTATACAATTTTCTGTTGTTGTTCGCCTCTGTGCAATATGTCTTGGCAACAAAGCGTAAACTCGGGCCTTGTAATAGCATTCTAATTTCAAGTCTTGACGAATAATGCAGTTTACCGATGCAACAGAGGTTTCAATTTTGCTTGCGATGGCCCCATTGATGGATTTCCGTAAGGACCAGTCTCTTCACTGTTCGAATGTTACCCTTAGTATGGGAAGAACGGGGGTGCGCTTTTCGTTTAGCAGCGCTGTTGATCGTTTGGATCAATTTGTTCTTCTGCGTTTGATAAGTTTTATTATACCATTCATGGAAATAATGAAATCTTTCCCCTTACACTGTTCTATTATTCTGGAATAAGAGTAACCAGAGTCGGAAATGGGCTACGACGTAGCCTTCCCAGAATGATTCAATTTTTGAGAGCAAGAAAGTGTAATCTTTAATGGCAATGTATTCTCCCTGAACATTTGCTGCAGCATCCTCCGCTCTTAAGGCAAGAAAGTAATAACAATGCTTTAAAAATTTTATAACAACAAATTAATTATTATTCCAAATGTCTTGGCTCAAATATAAATCAAGTCGGATTTAAAAAAACAAAACAAAAAAAGAGCCTAGAAGGCAATCTTCACAATATTTACGCATACAATTAACCCATTGATTCATTGTCTAATGTTTTCCTATCTATCCTCCACATGCCTTATTACCTATTCACAAGTGTAAAACAGCTGGTTTGTGAACGGCGAAAAAGATTAAGTAGCATTCCTTCGGATGTTTTAAGTTAAGTCTTTCAATTCGAATGCCCTAAAGTAATCTTTTTTATCAGTGTCTTTTTTATCATTTAATTATTATATATATATTGGAGATTCGTGCTAGAGCGCACAAATGCTCATTAAAAATGTTAAAAGACGATTTCATGGTCTTTTTTTTCAATTTCCTCTTTAATTCTATGCAAATCATGCGCCAGTTGCAACAGGTTTTTTAGAACGACAAATAAAAGATAAGAATCTCGAATCGAACAACGGCAGTCGGCAACCCTTCTGATGTCAATATTAACAACTGCAAATTATTTTAGCTCGAAACTAAAATATATTTATTATTAAAATTATTTTTTGTTAAGAGGACAAATTTGTTAGTAATAACCATCTTTTAAATAGTAGATGTAAGAGAATTTTTTCTATTTCATCTCTCTTCATCAAGTTCTTAGTCAGTAAGCAGATTTTGATTGCAATGCAAATGAATCTAAAAGTAAGCAGTAAAAAGAGCGTAAACAACAGCTGGAAGAAAATTTTTATATTTTATAAATTCAAGAGTGAACAATATTTAGAAGGTTGTTCATTTAAAGTAAGAGTGATTGTTAATTAATAAAATATTCATTATTAAAGGAAAAGAATTTGGATGAATGATAATAATTGGTTTACATGTGAACAAAAACCAAATTACATATTTGCCTTGGACAGCGAATACCTTTAAACACAAGGTGTAAATGGAGATACTTGTAATACAAACGGCACATCTGCAGAAAATAAACGATATATTAAGGGTGTCCAAAAAGTCTGGTAGCATGGTATTTATCTCAAAGCTGCCAGGTAGGTGAGATCTGATGAGTGTGGTTTATAGGTTATAGGGGGGTGGGAAATTCATTGCCGCACTCAAATTTGATCTTGACCCCCAAATTTAAGGTCATCCATTTGCTAACTCGAAAACTATTAAGATAGAGAAAAATTTCTAATTGCTACCCTATAGAACAACACCACATTAGTCTAAAAACAAATTTTAATCACACACTTCCTTGAAAGATTTTCAGAAAATGAGCGAGAAAGAGTCATTTAATGTCAGGTTTAGCTGGCCAGGTTGGCTGAGGTTTCTAACACATTTGAATTGCAGTTAAGCACACCGTTGGGAAGGGGAAGGAGAAGCACACTCTTGAGTGACTCTTTCTCGCCCATTTTCTCAAAATCTTTCAAGGGGAAGGGTGTGATTAAAAATTGTTTTTAAACTAATGTGGTGTTGCTCTACAGGGTAGCAATCGGAAATTTTTCTCTATCTCTAATACTTTTCGAGTTAGTAAATGGATGACCTTAAATTTGGGGGGTCTTATCTATTACCTATAAACCACACTCATCTGATCTCGCCTACCTGGCAGCTTTGAGATATCTGCCATGTTACCAGACTTTTTGGACACCCTGTATATAATCAAATTAATGGGTAAGGATAACTAGCCTGAACAAATAAAAGAAAACCAAAAGTTGATAAAAATTACACTGTCTCCAAAAAAGGTAATTGGGCACCTATACAAAATATTTATCTGGCATATTTGAACAGTCAAAACCTGATGACTTCACCCCTTGCGGCTATAGCAGCAGCCACTCTCTAAGCTAACAGCAAGTTGTGGAAGACATCCATTCGAATTTTCCGCCATTCCTCTTGCAAAAACTCACATCGATGAGTAATGAAAGTTAATCGCTGCTCCCACTCCAATCCGTCCCAAAGATTGAGATCCGGCTCTGTGTAGGCCAATCGTCCATCGGATCGAAGCTGTGAATCTTGATTCTATCAAGTTCCTCCATTTTCCAGAAATTCTCCAACTGCTTTTGAATGCAAACGGAACTGCGACTAAAGTTACAATGAATGTCGAGTAGTGAATGTTGGGGAGTAGTGAAAGGAAACGAGCCAGCCACAATCGTTATTCCACAGAACAAATTTCCACTGCTCCAGTTTGCAGTTGCGATGGTCCATACACACTTGAGCCTTTGAGACTTATTGATATGGGGATTATGACAATGATAGTTGAAATGGACGTTATTACCAAACAAACCAAACCAAGCATTGTCCCTTCACCTTCCACTTCCGCAGGACAAATGCAGAAAGAAGTTTTTGAGAAAAGTGACGTTATATTTTTAAAAAATCTGTAATTCTGTATGGTTGATGTTTTGCTTTACTGTGATTGCAGTTTACTTGTGGAATTGTTACTGAAACATATTGTAAATGGATTTCACAAGCAGTAATTATTACATTTAGTCAGAATTTCTTCCTGTGGGTTAGGTCCTTATTACCCCGAGCCCTTCAATTTCTCTGCTGGATAGTCTACTAAGGTGGCATGCCAAAATCACACCCTTAACGAATTCCGACATCTCTGCACAAGCACAATTCCTTTTGCAATGTTATTTGCATAACTGCAGCTGATTTAAAAATCGCATGATTGCCGCGAACAAGTAGATGCCAATTACGTTTTAGTAGATTGTATAGCTCATTACTATAATATCTCATTATTATAGTCACGAGCCGCTACTGCTCGTAACATTTTGATGCTAAAACCCTTATATCGTTGGATAACGATGCCTTAACTAATTTTTTATTTCTTCACAGGTACTAAATTATCTCTGGTGGACATAAACATCTCTCGCTAGAATTCCCCATAAGCTCTTAATAGGATTTATGTCCGGAGATCTTGCTGGCCATTCCATGACATTCACACTCTATGTGCTTGTAACCAGCCCAAAGTTTTCCTGCACAAATGTATAAAAACGTTATCTTGTTGCAAAATCTAATATTAACCAGCAATTTCTTCAGCGATGGAAAGAAGATAATCTGCGTTTGCTGATATTTTACTACATTTTGGCGACCACCTAAAAAAACAATGTATGTGATTCCGTTGAAGCCAAAACTTGCTCACACACACATTTACTACGCCTCTTAGTGGTTTCGGTGGCTCAGTGGTTGCGTGATCGCCTCCAATGCTCGAGGACGCGGGCTCGACCAACGCCTCCTATAAAGAAAGCCTCAGCACTGAAACGTCATACATTGTTACATCATCATAGGTCGACCAAATTTAGAGCTTATTATTGGTATAAATGCGGTTAACAAAGGACGAAGTATGATGATGTAACAATGTATGCGGTTTCAGTGCTGAGGCTTTCTTTATAGGAGGCGTTGGCTCGACCCCGGCCGAGAACGACGAGGATTTTTTTCAGAGAGAAAATCCTGAGATCACGCACTTCCTTCGGAAGGGAAGTAAAGCGGATGGTCCGTGTAGTCGTTTGCCGGCTGCACGTTAAAGAACCCTTTCGAGGCAAAATTTGCGGCCCCTATAACGCCGTCCTGAAATGACATAGCAGTTGAAAAGGACATTAACACCAAATAAACCAAACTACGCCTCTTTGTTGTCTATATAAAAGTTGTCTACTTCCACCCGTCAGGATCATCCAAGTTAAACCTCTTTGCGTCACTGAAAAGCTAATGACATCCATTGGTCAATCCAAGACATGTTTTTTTTTTGTCCATTTCAGTTGTGCAGTCTGTTGTGGTTTCCTGACCATTGACTTATATTTCAGGTTATTAGTCATTTGCAGTCTTCTGTGGATGGTGCTTTTTGAGATGTTGATGCTTGCAACATGTTGATGTTGTAATTCTCGTTGAATTCCCCGAATTGCTGTTTCTTGATGAGTAGCTAATCGGAAAATTTGACTGTCATCGTTTGAAGTTCTGGATTTCGGTCGACCAGAACGTCGGTTTTTTAGGCTCAGAAGTCTTTTAATTGAGATTGAATAGATGACAGCAAAAGTTTTACTAATTTTCTTTGCAATTTCTACAAAACTTAGTCCTTCACTTTTGCATTTCCAAATTTCTGCTACCTGATTATCAGTTATCTGATTTGAACGTGGCATTTTGGTTGGCAATAGCATAATAATAATAATAATAATAATAATAATAATAATAATAATAATAATAATAATGTAGCAACAACAGGGATACACTCGACCGGAGAAACCGGAAGATGAGGCCCTATGTTGCCCCCCAACAGGCCGAAGCCCAAAGCGGGGTTAATGATATGTATAAAACATATAAAATAATGATACCGAACACCGGCCAAGTCAGACAAAACACAAAAAAATAGTAAAAAGAAAATAAATTTAAGAGAATAAGTAAATATGAAGATCATTAGAGTCAAATAAGTTAACGTCCTTAAAATTCTCGTAGTAATTTTTAATTAATTTATTAACAGGATTGATCCGAGCAATGTGCGAATTCCAACGAATAGCAGGTTTAATAATATAACCTCTCCGAGTCGCCTTTAATGAGAGAAAATTAAAATCGGAGCGTAAAGAAGATACCGCAATTCTGTGATGGAAGACACTTAATAAAATATTAAAAAGATTGTTACTTATAATGCGGTTTAAGTTAAAATCTTTATATTGGTAAGATAGAGAATTGAAATTTTTCAAACGAGTTGCCACAAAGTTGTTAATAATAATAATAATAATAATAATAATAATAATAATAATAATAATAATAATAAATAAATAAATTTGAAACACCTGCATAATAAGTTCTCCCTGAATTTTCATGTTAATTTTTCTGTCATTATCGGATAAAAGGGAAGCAATTTCATTCTAAGAGAAGAAAGCGTTTAAAAATGCGCATTGTTATCAGTTTCTCTAAATATAGTCGTCAATTGAAAAGATATGTATTGCACTGATTTTGTTTTCTCTCTCGAGATTGTCCCAATTTCTGTTTATTCTTTCGATAAGAAGTGTGTTTTCGATAACTAATTTGATGACAAACATCAATAATGATTTATAACAGAATCCCTCTCTTTACCTACTTTGACTCAGTCGTTCGAAAATAATTTTTTTTCATTCGCTCGAAAACACTCCGATTGACGCGGAAGCGACTGACATCTAGTGAAAGTTTCGCGAACTACATTCTCATTAAAGGATCAGCGAGATTCAAGTGATTTCCGAAAATTGTAATACTGACGAATTGACTTAGAGAATAAGAATTTTTTAGAAAAAGTAAAAATATTCCTTTCTAGGAAAAAAAAAAAAAAAAACAATAAACGATAATAATAAGCAATTAAAAAAAACCATCAATGTTTTCTAAGAAAAATGTAATTTTTTGAATGATTTTAATAATAATTGAAAACTGTATTCAAATTTTAATATTTGAAAATCCGAACACCAAAAATAAACATAAAAAATCATAATTTACAAATAAAATTAAATATTAAAATTTAAAAAACATCCTCCCCTCCCTAAACACAAAAAATGTGATTGAGCCAACATGTATAAAAACATAACAGACATAAAATTAAAAATATGAGCTTAAAAATTTTAAGAATAATAAAATGAATTATTACTACAACGATAAAAATCCATATAAATTTAGATCTTTAGTCCAGTCAGAAGTTAATTCAAAATTGAAGACAACAGTTCATGAAGGCCGCGCTGCTATTGAAGAAAAGCTCCTTGTCGATTATGGAAATGAAGAAATCCTGATGAATTTTATGCATAAAACGTCCCTAATTTCAGTGTACTGTTCTGCAATAAGTAAGCGTCTTTTTTTTTTTTAATAAAAAGTATAAATATATATTAATTAGATATTGTCAAAAATTACGTGTCTCAGATTTGTTCCAGATTCTTCACGGCAGTTGTTTCGAATTAGCGTCGTAAAAAAAATCTGATCACATTATTCTAATAAGATTAATTTGAAGTTCAAATTTTGAGTTTTGAAATAAAAGTCCGAAAAACATCCAATAAAATCTTGTTAAATTTCCAAACAAGAATCCAATTACTAATCCAATCATATCATTTTACAAGATTTATACAAATTTGAACTGTTTTCTACAATTTTGAATTAACTTCTGACTGGACTAAGGACTTGAATTTATATGGATTTTTATCATTGTAGTAATAATTCATTTTATTATTCTTGGAATTTTTAAGCTTATATTGCTAATTTTTATATCCGCTATGGTAGATTATGTTTTTATTCATATTGGCTCAATCACATTCCTTGTGTTTAGGGAGGGGAGGATGTTCTTTTAAATTTTATTATTTAATTTTATTTGCAAATTATGATTTTTATGTTTATTTTTGGTGTTGGGCTTTCCAAATATTAAAATTTTATATTTGATTTATTGGAGAAAGCTTTGTTATTATCTATCCTCTGTAAATGGATATTTCTTTATAACATTTTAAACTCTAAATACAAATGGAAACAATTTTCGCAAAATTTGGCCTGTAACTCATCAACCGCAAAATAAATATATTACCGCAAGAAATCGTATTGTTTTTAATGAAATCCTACTGCATAAAACTCGTTATATATTCTTATAATGGAATAAAATTTACATAACGTAAGATTTTTTACGACGCTAATCCGAGACATGTAATTTTTGACAATTAAATTTATCAATATCCAATTAATATATAGTTAGAATTTTTATTAAAACAAGACGCTACTCATTGCAGGGCAATACACTGAAATCGGAACTGTCCCGGAAAACCGGGACGTTCTGGTCACATTATGTTTTCATCACTATTGAAATTAACTGCACTACAAAAGTGTTTTAAATCCTAACTAGATGGATCCCGTCAAAATTTGACGGCAAAGAACCCATCTCCATCTCTTTAATTAAAAATCTATTTGCCTATATTGTTGTTTATTGGTATCATTGTTAACTGTTTATGTAATTGTTGTTAATTTGATCATCAATGCTAGCGAAGTTGTTGATTGTGACGTCATTGTGGAGAGGATTGTTTGATTTGCCAGCGTAAGCAATTTTGAGTTGTAAGTTACCGCTAATTAATAATAATTATGGGCACAAAAACTAACTTTGACAAACTAGCAGTCTAAGATCTTTAATTTATGACCAAAACGAAGTTTAAAGATGCAGTAGTTTTCTCCAACGAACTGTTGAAAGAATCGCCCTTGGAACTTAAATATATAGATTATTATGCACTAAATATTTGGATATAATGTTAATTAGTTAATATTTTCTAGGACAGGTGGTAGAGCACCTTTTCCTACAAGAATACAAGAGACTAATAATCCCATTATTTTACAATTATGAAACTCAGTCATTTTAACATTAGCTTTGGTTTCGAAACTCAAGCGGAAAAATAAATTTCTATTATGCAATCGTACATACAATCTTTCTGTCTTTATGCAATCGCGTAGCAATTTTTAAGCCATGCAGCAGAAGATGTTTACATGAAGCCAGCTGTTTTTAACTGTAAAATACTCGAAATTTATTACTTCATGTGCAATGTCTTCTCGCCTTATACCTCCTAAACTGTGAATCATGTTTAAATGATTTATTTCAAGTGCTTTTCGCCAGGAAAAAAAAATAATAAAACTTACCAATGTTCTATAAATATCGTTTAGTTTTCCGAAAAGGAAAGCCATATCGAAATGCCACTAAATATTTGTATTTTTCATAGAATTTGAAGGAAACAGATTGCATTAACATTTTTCTTTTTCAGCTGTTGCTAGCATGAAACCATAAAACCATGGCAATGTGTAACAGTAAATCCTCTTTTATGTTCTATATATGCTCTTGTACAAGAACCGTAGGTAGTATATACAGTAATGTTATTGTAAAATAACAAAATTTTTAAAAATTAAGAACCAAATAGACATTTTCTTCATCTTTGTACGAGCTTTGACATCTCGTATATTTTACACCATATATGTATAATGAAATGAAATATCTATAAGAGCTTCAAATTAAAGGGAAAAATTGAAAAAGGTTGAACTTACAAGGGAATCCCTCGAACATGTATGTCACAGATTTCCACCAAATTGAAATATGTTACTCATCTGAAGCTACTATAGATGCTTGCAAAATAAGAGAGTGCGAAATTGTGTTTCTTTCAAAATAAACCGCGAAAACGAAAAAATTTCAGCATACATAGCCATACAAGGACTCCATTGTTAAAGCGGCTAGGCTATGTGGGGTTCCCCTGTTAGTTGATTAGGGTACAATGCAGTGTAATTTAATGACCCATAATAAAGACAAAAGTTTGAAACACCTAACTTAAGTTTGAATAATATGAATGAAAGGGCACTTCCTGAAAGCCTATATTACGCAATAGATTTCCAGAGTTTTTAAAGGCTATCCTTAGTTTTAATTTAGATGGCTGCAAACCAAGTACATTTTACTTGACCATGATTTGAAAATAATTTCACTGGGATGAACTCTAGTATGCTGCAACTAATATCTGCACATTGCCTAATGCAATCATGACCATAGGCAACATCTTCAGCGGTATGTTCTTAATTTTTCATTTGCCCGTTTCCTACATTTTTGTTAATTAATGTCCGCTACACTGGGACTGCATTCACGAGTGATAGGCGGTAGGATAGAGAATTGGATGCTCGGTTCGGTGCAACAGTGTGTGTCAGATGGGAACTGTGGCGATCCGTGGTAACGAAACGTGAGCTGGGAATCAAAAACCAAACTCTCTGTTTTCAAATCTATCTTTGTCCCCATTCTCACATATTGTCATGAGTTTTGGGTAATGCCCGAAAGAGTGCGATCGCGGGTGCAAGCAGCCGAAATGAGATTCCTGAGAAGTATGGCAGGTATTACCGTACTAGATAGAGTGCGCAGCAGTGTACAATAAGGGAGTCTTTAGGTGTTGAGCCGCTATTTCTCCACATAGAGAGATCTCCGTTGCGTTGATATGGCCACGTGATACGGATGCCGCAAACTGGTCTTCCTAGGTTAAGAGACCAAGGGGTCAGTCTAGAACCAGGTGGCTAGACTACATGGAGAATCTGGGTATGCCTGATGGTGGAAGATCGCGAGCGCTGGAAATCATACATAGGGCTGCTGCCTCCGTGATCCTAACGGATAAGCGGGTTTGAAAAGAAAGTAAGTAATATGCCCGCTTAGATAGGAATGTTCTTCGTTAGATTAAAAGAAGTTCTGCAGAAACGTAGGTTTTTTTTAATCGTTTTCATTTAGCTTGAGGAAAATTCTCTTTGCTCATTCAAACCATGAGGTAAGTAAGCTCGGAATGGCATTGACTTATACGGATGAGAATCCATATCCATTTAGAAAGTCCGCCTCACCCTTCTACATATGTTCAGAGACGGTCCTCATGTATGCATTATATCGTGAGATATAATTCCCGTATTTTCAGAGCGTTAATATTAGAAAATTATATTAAAATAAATAATAGTTATTAATAGTGTTTTTCCTAAGTACTCGATATATCGACATATCGATACTTTCAAGAATTGGTATGGGTATTTCTACCGATACCAAAATGTATCGATACCTAGGGCATTGTCCTTTTGAAGGTATCGAATCGAGCCATCGTTTAACAAATTGATGTTAAAAGAATTCAAAACTTTCTCTATCACATATCCCTTTCAGGGCCGTTAAAATCACCCAGAATTAGGAAGGGGCTTGGAAGTTCACACAGCAGAGATGACCAAGATTTTTCATCTGTATACTGATCCAGAGGTAGATACAGTGAACATACCGGAAAAGACAAATCCCCTAGGACACGAACCTCTTGGATTTTATTTTCCTTCCGCAAAATAGGACAGTCTCTTGAAAGGGCAGAATGGGCTCCCGTTTCTAAGGTCTGCGCAAAAATCTTCCATGTCATAGGTTGTATCCACATTACGGACAACGTATTTTAACAGCTTCTCAGACTTGAGCTAATGATGCTGGATTTTAATCACACCATTCATTTTGATTCCTGACAAGAGGGCTTTGTGCGTTTCTTCATCATGGCATTTTATCTTGATAGTGTCTGAGCGTCCGGTATGTGCAGTAATCTTATCTAACGTTACGTGATTTTTAATCTCATTTAGCACTTCCTTTATCGGTTTTCCGTGATGTCTAACGATAATAGGGGGAATATAAATACCTTTCTTTTTACTTACCTTAATTTGGGAATTTTCTATCCTCGTCCCCTCTCTGGGTTTTTTGTTACGAACAACTGGCCAGGCACTGTCTTCCACTTCTCCATCACTTCCGTCGGAATGGCTTCTTTTGTTGCCACCGTTAGCCGAACAGTCATGTTCATCACTTGCTTCCATGGACTCCAGTCCATGCACTTTGTTATCAATGGAGATAGGTTGAAAATTTTCTCTTACCTTACTTTCTTCCTTGGAGTTTCCCGCCTTTGGAGTCCCGGAACATTTTTCAAAGGCTGTTCTAAAATCATTTATTATTATTTTTCCTGATCATCAGCAGACAAAAGAAGACTATCTTGAAAAAATATTATTGACATTGTTCAAAATTTTCGATTTTATGATTCCTTGACTGTTCCCGGTTACAAAAAAATTCCCTGACAATTCCCGGTCGCTAGTCACCCTGTAAAATAGTACCACATATAAGAGCACCGGGTCAAAGGTTACTGAAATAAAGGAGTACAAGAAGCCTATGAAAAAAAGAATGTGCAGGGACGGACACAAAATGAACATAGAGGTAGAGAAATATGAAAGAACATTAAAAAGAGGAAATAAAAGATAAAGGAAAAAGAAAAGGGCCCAGAGAGCTTCGACAAATTAAGGAATAGCTGAAGTTGGAGAGGGATATGGGAAAGGTAATGAGGGAATGGTGCCTTTGCTAAGGTTAATGCCATTAGGGGTAAGGGAATTGAATTTCCAAATAAGAAAAGACTCGAATTGCTTTCTCTCTTTTTTGTTATGGAAGTTACTACGAAGAATATAAAGGCTGACGGCCTGTAAAGAGTGGCCAGGGGAATTAAAGTGTTTAGCGACAGGAGTGTCAGCATTGCTAAGAATGTCGAATTTATGTCCGGCAAATCTGGCACGTATGGTATTGCCAGTCTCACCAAGATACTGTTTCTGGCATACTTTGCAATGTAACAGGTAAATTAGGCTGTGAGAAGTGCAGCTCAGGTTCTGGTTAATTTTGAAAGTAAAGGAGGAAGCAATGCTGGAAATGGAGGTGACAGGGTTAAGAAAATGGCAAACGCCACAACGCTTTTCATTGCAAGGAGAACATCCCTTAGTGGAAGTGCGTGGTTTAGTAATAGCAGCTTGGACCAGAATATCTTTAAAATTAGATTTTTTATTATTCAATGCCTATAGGCATATCCTTGAACATGCGACTAGGAATACACGTTATTAGATAACGTTTATGACGTTATTTTATCTGCTAATCACACTTGATCCCGACTACATATTGCTTTCAATTATAACCGAAGATTCTGACGATTCTTACCGTTTATAATTTATAATAATTTTGTTTGTTTTAATCTTTTACTATCTTGTAGAGTCATAAAAATCGAATCTCGCTCTCTCATACAGAATTAATGTTTGGTGGATTTAGAAAATCACAGTCAAAAATGGGTTGGTTTTGGGCCCCGGGGGGGAAGGGGGGTAGGAGATTTGCGTGTGCTCGTCCGAGTGATGTTAAGATCTTTTTTTGGCCAGCCAAGCGGGCTCTTTCGGGCTTGGTTGGTCGCTTGGCTGTCAACCGGCTGCTCTTCTCCACACCTTTCCACCTGGAAATTCGCTGATGAAGTGGAAACTCATTTTCCTCGGGGGATTTTCACGTGGCAGCAGCAAATTCCCACCTCGTTCGTAATGAATCTCAAAGGCCGCCTCTTAAAAATCGCATCACTCACGTAATCCCCTTTAATCCCTGTCTATTATGTAGGGAAACGACGAGCTCACACTGCTCTCGCAGCCAACAACCAGACAGGCACAAAAGAGGAAAAAGGAAGGGATTCCAAAATAGCGGGATTTACAGAAACCAACCGGAATAAGAGGGACATTTTATGGTTCGATTTCTTTGTTTAAAGAGAATGGGAAAAATATTTAATGCCTTAATTTTTACGTACATACAATGTTCACAAAAGATCATAAAAAGAAATCTTTAGCTGTTTGATCAAGTTTGGTAACATTGATGAAATATTTGTTTATTTCTTTTTTTAAGGAAACTTTTAAAATTAGTCTTTCAATGTCCTATGGAATCCTAAAAACGTTATTATATATAAATCTCAGTGATGTGAAAATTATTAATAACGAACGAGGTGAGAATTTGCTGAATATTGAAAGAATGATATTGTAAATGCTTCAAAAATTATTACATCTTTAAACTTTTTTCATCATTTACAAATTGCTCTATCACCTAGTATACCAAGACTGATTATTCTGTAAGACTGTTCGCCTTTATCCAAAATTCTTCAGGACATCCATTTCGGAAGTCTGCCTTCACGATCACCGTGCGTACTTAAGTTATAATAGGCGCATATGTCTTATCTACTCGGGAACATGGTCAAAATGTCGATTAAAGTTAAACATTTTGGTCCTTCGAGCCAGCCAAAATGATTAACTTTAATTGTCATGTTGGCCATGTTACCGAATAGATAGGACATGTGTGCCTATTATGATTTTTAGGCTGGTATCGAAACCGGGAGAACAATCAAGGTTGTCCCCCAAGGGAAACGGGGTCAACGAAGGCCAAAACGGGGTTACTATAAATTAAATTATCATCTAAACGATTAGTAAGATTAAAATAATTTTTCAACAAACCTCGAATGTCATATTTACCTATGTTTATACGATAGAAAAGTGCTTCGTATTAGAATGTGAACAACAAATTAAATTAAATTAAATTAAACACTTTAGTCCACTTCATAGGTTAGCAGCAATGTCGATGGCAGACAGCTTGACACAGTCACCAAAATTAGAATATTTATCTTCAACAAAAATGTAGCGCCTAAAGCAAAGGCAGTCTCATATCAATGAATTTAAGAAAGAAATTCAAGATTTTTAATGGCAAAAAATGTCATTTGACATGTTCAAAATCGGTTTATACATGAAAAATCATTTGAATTTACAATTAATTTGTACTCATTCTTGAGCTCAACTTACCCTTTGCTAAATAGTAAAAGCGAAAATGTCAGTGGAGAATTCTTATCATTCCATGAGCTAACTGAATCACTGCCGCATTTTGGACATGGAACTAGTGAACATTAGAATATTTCATTATTATTGTAATTTAATAATTTTCACCTTACAGACTTATTAATCTCTTTTTTTTTCACATTTAGAATCTACGACTAAGAGTCAAGCTAAAGGTTAGAAAATGGGATTTATTGGAAAGTGGAATGAACCTTAGCAAAACTGATAATGCCACTCTAAATGTAATATTCCACCCTTCTCCATGTATTTGCGCCACCTGCCTGAAAGTACCGAAGTCCAGGAAAGTAAAAGGACACTTGTGTGTCTTGTTTACCCAACCACTTGTGCACAACTTTCTTCACGCCATTATCTATCTGATGGACACTTTTGAGGCTAATGCATCAAATATAAAAGTGTCCACGGCTTCAATGTTTTCCGGCGTTACAGCAGTCTTTCTTCTTTCAGGTTAGTTTGCATCGTTTATGAAACCGACGCCTTCCTTATATATTTCAATCCAGTTGAAAAATTAACCCTTACACATACAGCCTTCAAGTGACACCTCGGATATCTATCGATATATTTATGTTGGGTTTTCGACATTATCGTGTTAAAAATGAATGACTAACCGCACTTCTTCAGCCGACGCGCTATTTATAAAGCTGCCGGGTTCTCATTCATTATTACTTGAAAGCTTATTCAGAAACTAGTCTTATTTTATATGCATTTTCTAATTTTAGATCGACTCCTACAGGTAAAAAACTTCTGATAAGATCAAACTACTGCACTATTAACTCACAAGTAACATATAGAAGAGATTATATACGATTTTATTAAAGTTTAATTGCATATATGAATTTATTTGTTTTTCTCAAAATAATGAAATCATTAATTTTAAGAACGCAATCGTTTTCATGGCAAAATTTGCGAAAGAAAAGTTTATTTTTGTATTATTGATTATCATTATCGTATTTGCGATCATTTTTACGAAATAAAGAGGAACAACAAGATGAGTAAAAGATGAAAAACAACTTTAAAAAATTTAAAAACAAGATCATCAATTAATTGTGCAATTTAGTCAAAGCAAAGCCAATTAGGCTATAAAAATTTGGGTATAAAATTATCTGAACATTTAGGTATATTTAACCTCGAAATAGTCTTGTTTACCTAATAATAAACTTTTATTATTTATTTATTATAAACTTTACCAACACGCAAATCTCCGTTCATGCCCGTGATCAATGAAGTTTGTCTTTTTTTATTCCTGACGGAGACAAAGTTTAACAAATTTTCAAATTCAATCGAGTCCAAAATTAAACTCTATTCTCAGTCTAAAATGGCTGATTTACAAATTTCAGATCATTTGTTTCGTTTCCGAACAAATTCGAAAACACTTTATTTTTTCTCCCCAAGTCCATTTTTCGTGGACACGGTTGCCAAGCCGAGGGAAAATGAGTTGATTGGAAGCTGTTGTTGGAGGCGAATGAGCGAAAATGGTGGAGAGAGCACGGGTGGATCGAATTAGGTTAAATTAATAAAAGGGTGGAAAATGCAATGATAAGGTTCCACTTTATTGGTTTTCGAATAATTGGACAACAGTTTGTCACGTGCCTTTACAATGATGCACGTGTTAAATAGGTGTTTTCAAGCTTTATTAACTCAGTGTGATTTTATTAATTAATTTCCCACTCATTATTCGCGGCTGTGAGAACATCCACTTAATTGAATGAAAATCGAATTGCAACCAATGATGAAAAATCAATAATCAAAAATCAAAACCTATTCGATCATGAAAATAGCTAATCTGCCACTTTACCAAATTATATCAAGATACTTCAAACTACAATGAACAAATAGTTATGAAACGAGAGATAAATGAAAATGCATTCGTCTATAACATTACCTATCTTCAATAATTTTCCATAAAGTTTGTAAATATTTTAAATTAACCCTGGTACGCTTTAATTTGCTCTCCTTTAATATAAATATTTCTATTATTTTATTATTAATTTTTAGCCTGTACTCGTGGGGTTTAGTCCAAGGAAAATACAACACCGTGAAAGAATGCATCAAATGCGACAAACCTTAGCACATAGATAGACACGTATTTTTTGAAAAAATGATTCTAATTTTAAAACAATCACACATGCCCACAGCAGCAGTTAGTAGTAGTAGGCATTAAGCAATACATTCGTTTATGCTCACTGAACTAAAAGAATCCTCGAATACAATTAAACGTGGTATTCACAAAAACCCAGAGTTCATCTTCATTTCTAGGTCGTTGGTGAGTATAAATTCGATGTCCAATGATTAACACTGTACAACATGAAAAATGTCATTTAGATGAAAATATGTGTTTCTTGTATATTTTTGGCTGAAAATAACGAATCTGTAATTATTTTTTGTTTACCACGCACCATTTTCCAAAACATCCACATTTTAGCTTTTTACGTATCTATATTGTAACACATATAGAAGCGCTATGCGACCAGTTCCTCATTCTGAAGCTCTTCCTAAACCTACAGCTCCAGATAAATATACTGTTGACTCAGAGGAAGACCTCTCAGATGATCCAAACCATCAAGATCCTGACTTTCAACCATCTACATCTATGATATGTTCACATCATGAAATCACACAGGCAGAGCTAAACGATGGAATTGAAGCATGCCAGCTGAATATTGATGGTCTGTTGTCAGGAACACACCAACAGATGCCTACAAGAGGAAACGGCCAAAAAAAATCATGTTAGTGTTTGTGTTTTCTATAATCAAGCCTCTGTTACATTTCTCTGAGAAGTGGGTCTCCTACAAAAATGGGACGTGACGGACCATTTTGGTTTTGATATATGAATCAATCACCTTTTGTTTATACAGAATCACAGTTTCATCTAAAGGACAGAAAAAAAAGTTTAATTTTGTTGTACAGTGTAATCCGCAAATTCTCAATTGGAGATATGCATGAAGATTAGGAAAACAAGCATGCTTTCTGACTGTGCGTTATATTGCTGAAAAATATTATTTGATATGTTCCGAATGTAAGGTATTGCAATGGTCTGAAAACCTCATCAATAAATCGCTGTGCTGTCAAAGTGTCCATTAGTACGAAATAGCAGTAGCTGATGACACCACAAACCACGAATTCATGCTAAGGAGCCCTGTGGCAATTTAAAATGGTAAGAGAATCAACCCACATTGTCTCCAGACTTTAATCACTGTTCGGTGATAAAACAGAAGCGAGATTCGTTGCTAAACATTAAGGTGTGCCATGTATCACGCCAGAAAGCTCTAATGCGACACCGAAGTCGCATGCATCGATCTCTACATTGTGATGCCCTTCTACGTATACAATCGCCCTGCAACGATTCCATGTAACAGCTTTTCATTCTTCGCCCTTTTCCTTTCGCCGAAGAATAGCGCTATCGTTGATTTTTCCTTTTTTTAATGAAACACTTGTATTAAAAGATTGACAACGCTTTAAATTTTGTTAACTATGAAATCTTATATATTTTTATTAAAAAACTATATTAAAAACAGTTTTAAAAATATAAATAGATTCTGTAACCGCATTTTGACGTCATTTTTTCATTTCATAGATTCGTTATAAACAGTCCTGTGTTAATCGATGAGATGGCACGACAAATGCCCTGATTCTCTGACTCGACCTCGATTAAAACAGGATGTTTACAATGCTTTTTATGTTTAGAGTGCTTCAGAGGCCTAAAGTAAGGATATCAATTTGCAGCAAGGTGCGATTTTATAATGTTTTTTAACTTCACTTTTAATTCCAAGGAAATTTTGAAAGGAATTTTTATATTCGTTCTGAAGATGCCCCAAAGCCAAGAGAAATGGGTTTTATTCTTTACTAAAGTACTCAACGAACTACATGTATAATGGATTGAATACCTATATAATGGATAAACATCATGTACAGACCCACAGTGTTTCCATACCAAAAACATTAAGAAAAATAAACTTCAAAAGAAAATAAGAAAATAAATGCAAAAATATTAAGGAAAAAAAAATTAATAGGGCAAAGTTGACTTTTAGGAACTGCGAGCACTGCGTGCACTGCAGTGGAGCATCTCTCAGAGACACTTGATTTTTAAAAAAGGAGTGTTTAATTTTAAAAAAATCGACTTTTCTGTACACCTGATTTTAAATGAAAGTAAAAGTGGTTAAAGACTTCTTTGTACACCTGATAAATTTTGAAATAGTATTATTAGCTATATTTCTAATATGAGCAGTCCATTTTATGTCGAATGAAATAGTTAAAACTAAGTATTAATAAAACGATACCACGAGAGGGAACCCAGAGTTAACTTGTAATCGTAGGGAAAGCGCCATTTATCCTCATAAAAATTTTTATTTTTAAAAAGGAACTTTAGAAACTATATTAAAGAAAATTTTGTATACGATAACAATGTTTAAGTTTGTAAATAAAGGAAGAAATACAATCAAAACCTTTGTCGGTATCTAAAAAGCCACCCTGGAGAATCCACCTTGGAGATTCACAAAATTTAAAGGAAATTTTACCTTCAACCCGAAATTGACAAAATAGATACAGACTCTTCAATGTTTACTTAGAAAATCTTATTGATAGGCCGATAATCTTTGCTTTTTTCTTTCGGTCTTTTTTTATAATTTATAGATTTTGTAATGAATCCATTTATTTTAGAGTGGACCTAATAAAAATTACGTTGCCTTTCCCGAGTGCAATTTCCGTTCCCGTGACATGTTTATTTCCGGAAGCGAGCTCTCCGTCCCGGCGGTTGTGGCGCACGCCACCAGGAGCGCGAAGGCGAGGACGATTGCGTGCAGCTCTGGCGTGAGCGCGACGTTACGTTAGCGTTCCGGAAGACATGTTTGGCAGCCATCTAAGGCGGAAGGAAGTCGCATTAGAGGTCGTTAATTAGAATAATTCTGCAATTGAAAGTGCACTCATCTGTCAATCGATCCGTATTGATTGGACGCCACACAATGGCCGAAATGGGTTCTGGCGTGACGTCTTCGGCGCTTCATTTGACAGCCATCCCCACTCATCTCCTGCAGCCAACATCACACGAAGAGGCGCGGCGCCAATCTCTCTAGTCCTCTGAGCGGATTTCTCGCCAAACACTGCGAGAAGGAACTTTTCATCGGACACAAACTAGAATATTCGACCAAATCACACGAACATTCGCCAACAGCTCCATCTCTTATGTTTACAAGGAAGAACAAAGATTAGCTGCCTTCTTTTATAATAATCCCAACTTTTATGTATTCTTTTTCCTGAATGTGTCGCGTGAACTCGAGAGGCCGACCGGATCCCATTCGAGTTTCGAGCTTCCTGTCCCCATTGACAGACGCTCTTGTCGCATGGGAACGGGAACGAAATCATTGATTTGTGCTCTTGATGAAGAATATAACGGATGTTTTGTTGTCATTTCTCATCTAGTATTTCTAATCAATGATGTACTTTTCCCTCATCAAACAAGATTCTGAGAAAAATTTTTTTTTGTCGAAACAGGATTTAGACGAAGAGCAAACGGATTTCAGGGGCAGGACGCGAGCGAAAGCAAACGCGGCCACTGATTATACCAGCGTCAATTATAACGCCTGTTAAAATGTTAAGGAATCGATTTTAAGCCAAACCATTATATTTCCAAGCATTTTCTGATATTAAATAATGACGTCATAAATTAGCAAGTTTACTTTAGAATATTCTCACAACAGAGCACTGATTTGCCATGAATTTGAAATTTTATAAATTCTAAGATTTATACGAGGGGTGTTTCCAAGCTTCTGGGAATTTTGTATTAATTTTAAATTGTATTAATTTTCGTTCAGTATTACGAGAGTCACTCCAAAAGTACTGCACAACATTGTTTTAAATTCAATTTCTATTCTGCACCGTTGCTATTTATAGAGTGGCATATCTTCACGCTTGTATTTAAAATTAAAATTCAACCCATTCCTGCTGGTGGCATAGTACGTAATAGCGTTTCAACAAGATGGCTGATGCGCAGGATTTCGTGCTATTTTAGAGTTCCTGTATTGTGAGGATGGAGAGTATGTTGTCGACCGCTTGACATTTAGTCAGTGAGCAGGTGCTTTATATGGTGAAAGGAGTAACGCTAATTTTCGGGATACCCCGCTATTATTTTAGATTTTGCATTCTTGCCAAAATTTCCATGTAATCGTTGAACGCTTTCAGATTTTACACCCTCCTTCCATAGAGAGAAAATGATGGCTCTTTGAGAATGCATTCGCCAAGAAATTAAATCATACGGATGGGTATATACACCGTTAGAAAAAGCTTTTAGGACTTGTCTGCATGCGACAACATTAGCTTTTAATCTTGCAAAGTACAGCCGGAGCCCAAATCCCACAACTTTGAAAATACCCTTCGTATTATCAAATACACTTCCCTGCCAAAAATATCCGGACATCCCTCTTACATACGTACCCTATTATGATCACCCTTTGCTACAATAACTGCTGCAACACGACGAGGAGTGAACCACGCCTTTGTTGAACGAGCAGCGTGGCATGAAACATTTCTTGCTAGAAGTAGCAGTCTGTTGCATTGCCAAAATTTCGATGCATTTCTCCATCAAAATGATTTTCAGCACGTCTTGTTACTTTTGGGCATTTAGTCGCATGTCAACACAAGTTCTGGGTGCCTTGCCTGCTACACAGAACGTGGTCCATATCATGAATCCACCACCAGAAATCTTTACAGTGGGCATGGGGCACTAACAATCGTATTTCTCTGTTGGTCGCCTCCAGACACGCACACGACCGTCAGATTGTCAGAGGGTGAAACAGCTTTCATCACCCCACATAACTTTTGCCCAATCATCATTAGACCAAGACGACGGCCCTTACATCGTTTCAAGACGACGAAGAGCATTCACCTTTGGGACAAAAGGATTCCGCTCTCCAACCCTTCCAAAGAAGCCCATCTTGTGAAGAACGCGGTGCACCTTCCGAACTGATTGGCCATGAGCTACAGTCGATCAACTGGGTCAACTGTAAAATCACCACCTGACATGACTCTAGGTCCTCTGTCGTTATTGAACCTGTACCTTTGCACAACGTTATGCACAGTGAGTGGATCGAGGACGCCAGTCAAAACACTGACCTATCTGAAAGACGGGCAACTCATGGCTTTTTAGCATGCTGACTGACGAATTCATCTCTTTTACATGAGAAATGAAGAAGTACATCATGGGAGTTGAAACGACGATAAAATACGGGAGTCCGGATACTTTCGGCAGGGCAGTGTATGTTATAAAAAGTATATTTTGTTAAGTTTTGAATTGGATCTCACTGAAATTTGAATTTTATGATCCTCGATTTCAGTATCGCAGGCTCATCTGGAATAAAATAAAACTTTAGACGTATTATTCAGCATTTCTTCCTCTCGTAAACAAACTTTTCATCTGTAATCGATTGCTCTTTTTAAAAGGGGAATCGAAATCAGAAAGCTTAGACAAAACTCCGCCTTAATAAAGCTTCCCTGCATAGCTTCCCCGGCGAAAGACTGACATATTCGCGGCTCGAGATAAAGCGGTGTGGTTAAAATAATTAATTTATTATTAAAGGTCTTAATAATCACTATTAATAACCCAATTACATCATTAATGAAAAGAAGATTCAATTTTCGCCAGATATTGCTAATCTTTTCTTCCATTAATATCTGGCAACATTTCTCCATTCGTGTTGGTTTGACTGCGACTTGAAACATGCTTAAATTACCCCTTCCCGTTTCATGGAAATGTTATCGTCTCAGATGATCAAAACAGTAAATTTCAAACATAATATCCTGAATAATAACGACTTGAGTGGCTGTAATTACGTAATCAACTTTTATAGGAGGGCGTGACCACGTGTTCTAGGGGAGGGAGTTGGTTGGTTTCACTTGATGTTATTTATAAACAAGAGAACCGTTTTGTGTTGTTCCTCTCTTTCTCGAAAATAAAAAAAAAGAGAGAAAGGAAAGCGTTCGCAACCTTTCATGTCAATTAATGAATCACCTCTGATAACTTCTCATCATCAAATATTCATGATGTGTCACGCACGCCTCGTCACGCGCCCCACTTTCATCACATTCATCGCCGCGTGGCAGTTAAGCGTCTCGAGGGGGATTGGGAAGTGCGGCTGCGCACAATGCAGAGTGCTACTTCCGGAATCATTGATCAGAATGATTGCGCTCGCTGAAGAAGACGAGGCAAGATGAATAAATGAAGAGGAGCGCCACAAGGAGTAACATGGATCCCACCTCCTCCTCCCACCTGTATAAGGAATAAAAAAAAAAAACAATTAAGGGGTGGAATTGGAAGAGGTCCCTGATAAAATGGTGTGTCCATTTTTAAAAACATTTAACAGCTTTGATTTCAATAATGCTCTTAATTCTCAGAAATTTCACGCGTTTTTCTATAAATCCAAGTATTTTTAAACACATCAAATGACTGTTTCTAAAAAGCAGTGAACATAAAATCATTTAAATATTTACAGTTTTCATGAAGCTTAATATATAGTCAACTGCAATGACCTAACGCCCACTATATTTCATGCCATCGGGATTTAAATTTTTTTGAATTGACTGAAAATGCAAGAAAAACGCGACAGGAAACGCATGAGATTATAGGCAAAGCATAATTAAACGGATAGATATATGGGATTGACTTTTCCTGTTGTGCGCTGAAAGTGCCCAAAGAAAACAAGCAAAATTACCCGGAAACATCGATAAGTGGATCGGTACGTTTGAGCAATCTTCTTTTTTTATGTTGTTGCCTGAATCAATTGATGGGGGAACACTCCCTCCACTCTCTCCTACCGAAAGTCAAGTCGAAACGTTGTCTCGAAGCGTCCACAGATGGCGCCGAATGTACGGGGTTCTGTCTTTGTCCTGATTTAGTTTGCCATTGTTGCTTGATTAGGAAATGCAAATGCGAATTTTAATGTAACAGCGTATACTTACAGCGTCAAAGAATTATACAACTGACTCGTGAAACAATGATGTGAGATTAGGTATATTATATTTGCATTGCCATTAAGCCATTCCATAAATCATCCTATACAAGATGTGGAAGCAACGCATTATTTCTAAACGTGATTAACCACTGTAAATATGGATAATAAAAAAATGGCTTCTTAAATAAAGCTATTAAAATGAATTTCCATGAAGAAAAGCTTTGATGAAAATATTAATATGTCATGGACGGGAAAAAAAAAAAAAATGCGAATATTTTTTTCTTCAAGCAACAGATGGCAGCACGAACTTTAAAAAAATTGCAGTAGCAGAAAACAAGAGAACAAGACATAAGAAACTTCTGAAACATTCAAAAATGTTTAGAAAAATTTTTTGACAACCTAAATACTTAGAAAACAATGAAATGACAATTTTAATTTTATTAAAGACACCAGAATCGTTTTCCATTTCATTAATTAATCGATAATTTTTTTAATTAAACCAGTCTTAAATTCTAATCTGAAACTGCACTCTTATATTTAAAAGTAATTTTCTCTATCCATTTACATATTCGCAAACAATGCCGATAAATAATATTATTGAACACATGTTGGAAAAAATTAGCGCGTCAAAATTTTAGAATTTCCAGCGAAAGGAAATCAAAGTACAGCTGCGCATTATTATTGTTATCCCTACTACTAACGTTTAAAAAGGATATTTAAGTTGGAAAATTGTTTTAAAATAATATTCAATGAGAGATAAGTTTTGAATTATGTAATACAGTACAACCCGGTTATCCACGATTCATCTTAAGTGGTTTTTTGCATGACCCCCGAATGTATGAAAAACATGTATACAGGAAATCGTATTATTACAATTTATTTAAAAATGTGGTTATTAAAAAATATTACAGCAATCATTTTTTAAAATATTTTTAAATTGAAAATAATTTCTTACAGACGTCGTCACTTAAATGTGGCAAACTGACGAGATATTCTCTACTTCCAAAGCATTCTTCACGTCGGAAGATGAAGGAGCGCATTTCTGTTCATAATTACTGTCTTTTTATTTTTCATCGTCACTGTGGACATCTCGGCTAGAAGGGCTATCCACTACGTCTCCGTCATCCATTATCCCAGCAGTTAATAATCTGTTATCCGCCTGTAAAATTTTTTTAAAAGTTACTGCTTGGAAGGCTGCTCCATACTTCCCTTCCCGGGGAAGTTCTCGAAGTCGTCGTCTTCTTCTATTTCATGAATGGTTTACTTTCTTTCGAACGTAAATTCGGGAAAAATAATGCAAAATTTAATTTTAAAAAATACGGCTAACATTCGAAAATTTGAAAAAAATGTAATGTCTTAAGCGGTCTGGTATAAAATTTATGTTCATGTTAACAGGTGAAATTTGCGCTACTTAGGCTTCAGGGGGATGGGACCAAGAGTCTTGTTCGCCTTAACCGGGCGTTCGTGTTAACCGGGTTAATTATACTGTATAGGATTGGGGGAGGTCTGAAGAGAGAAAGAATTATATCCGTGATTTTATCGGATTTTACTCTAAATTAAGAGTTATTGTAAAATTGATGCGCGCGTTACACCTTTATAGAAAACCGATTTTAAAACCGAATTTCCTTTGTCTATGATCGTTTTAAATGCCCAATACGTTTCTTTTTTTGTCTTTTTTAAACTAGTTAATTGGTTCTTCATTTATTGAAGATGTCGAAAAGATAAAATTAAAAACAACGTTTTCCGGAACAAACACAAGAGTCCCACTGATGAGAGGCAAGAATATATTAGGTAACCACAGAAGTTCTTGCCGTTTTTAATTCCGGAAAAAAAAATGATATACACAAAAAGTAGCGTATCGCTAGTCCCCAAAGTAATCCCCATTGGCATCTAGCACCTTCTGCCAACGTGTCTCCAGTTGATCAATCCCCTGGCTGTAAAACTTGCCGGTCTTGGACTGAAAGAAGTCCGTGAGTGCCTTTCGCAGGTCTGTATCGTTGGTGTAGGATTTTCCACGAAGATGGTTGTCCAGAGAATGGAAAAGGTGATAATCCGTTGGAGCAAGACCTGGTGAGTAAGGTGGATGACACAAAATTTTCCAGCCAAGCCTTGTTCTATGGTTTGGCCAGGCATTGTTATGAAGGAAGAGTACCCCTTTGCGATTCACCAATGCCTGTTGCGCACGTTCCAACTGCTGGGAGTACAGATCCCCAGTGATGGTTTGGCCAGTTGATAGCAGCTCGTAGTGAACCATTTGGCGTCAGGTAAACCAGACACACTAGACTACGGGGTTCATCAGAAATGGTAAATTCTCCCGACCTGAATTTCTGGAACCAATGCCTTGCGGTGCGTTCATTTACAGAATCATCCCCAAACACAAGACACATTCGGCGACTTGATGCTGCTGCTGACAAGCCCACCTTGAAGTCATAAAGCAAACAACACCTAACCATCTCCTTCGATACCTCCATTTGTCTTCACTTCTGCACGAGATGTGATTGATATGAATGCTCAACAGCCCTGTATGTATACAAGCTAACCTTCCTGCTCCCCCCCTGACAGATTTTGGACCACACTCTAGACTCATTTGCATTGTACGGTCCGTGGGCCCTAGGGCGGTGAGTTTTTGGGGAACTTCTCCTCCACCACCACTAAGGTCCCGGTGCCCACCTTCCTTCGGCAATAATACCGACCGGGTTTTTCCTCTTTCACAGAGTTCGTCGGGTGTTTCTCCCGATCGTTTAACGTAAGGGGGGTAGGTGAGTGATGACGACGAGAGTTGTAAAACGATAACAACGAATTTATTACAAGGTACGATAAAAAAACGAACAAATTGAATAATAATAAATTATTAGAAAACAAATACTCGTTAATTAAAGGACAATCGTTGACAAACATTAATTCCTAATAATCTGAGAGAAATGAGAAATGAGATCTGAGAGCGTCTGTGTTACCCAATCTAGCTGTTACTCGTGTTCGCCTTATACAAACGTGCTTGATTCAAACGGTTCCTCTGTCACTGTTCTAGGAAGGCTATGTTGACATAAATCTCTGTCTATCACTGAGACAGGCTAACTCCGTCTATCTGTCCTCGCCGACATTCTAAAACCTTCTACTGCTCAACGTCCAACCACGTCGATAGACTAAGATCTTCTACCTCTCAACGCCCGACTTCCTCGCACCTAACTCCAACGGTAAACTAAGTGCAAAAGGACACTCCAACCAATGATTGGTGAAAAAGACCATGCCACTAAACATTACCCGCAAATTCCTACAAAAGCGTCATACATATACAATGACTGTCTCAAGCTTTACTCCGAATACAACACTTGGAAATCTTAGAACAACATCCTGTTTCTAACTTCATTCTAAACCCTTTCTAAATCTTCTATTTCACTAAGCTTTTATTAAACTTTTAGAAAACCTTTAGAATACTGTTTAAATAAATTAAACACTATAGTCTATCAATTCCGTCATTATCTCTCTATAAACATTATATAAACAATAACTAAAGCTAACTGATTTAAACAACTGGCTAAGGTTAAAGTTAATTGAAATAATAATATTCTGAAACTAAGATTATTATTAAAATGACCAAAAAGATCTTTAAATTTAATCAATAAATCCTGATGCGCGTTTACAACATATGAAGGTGGGGGGATTCCGAAATCCCGGGTTGTATTTGTAAAATGCCACAATTGTATTTAAGAAACAAAAATGGTTGGTTGGTTTATTAGAATTTTTGGCGTCGACTACTACGGTCATTTTGCGCCTTTTACACAAGTTATATCTGTACACAGCCCGGGACAAACACAAACATCCATCCGGGATTCGAACCCACGACCAGCTGGACTCGAGAAAGCCCACGCCCTAGCCCTCTCAGCCACCTGGTCGGCTAAACAAAAATGGACATTCCGACAACCACGCTATCATTATTCAGCTTGGGGAATAAAGTCAAATGAGCTTAAAATGAAGGCTAAAATCTACACATGGGCTATAGACATTCCATTCCATATCTAGTGTTTCAATGTTTGAATTTGGATAGTTTCATAATTATTGGCCAATTCTGGCCCAAAATCAAATAAGAGCAGTAACAGACAAAGAAATCCATTTTATTCAGAATATCTGCCCTTGGCAGCATTAACAGTACCCCACGTTATTTCAGTGCAAAAATGCCGCGGTGGCAAAAGCTGACTTAAGAAGTCCCTGACGGCATGAATCACAGCTTCCTGGTTAGTGAACAGTTTTCTCCATAACATGTGTTCCAAATGGCGAAACATGTGAAATCTGATGAGGCCAAGCCCGGGTATATCGAGAACGTCCTACACCAAGGCGTCGATTTTTTGAATGCTTCCAATACAATGTTTATTTGGAGGTTTGGACGCTTGTTTCGGTGGTTCCGCTTCATTGAGCCATTGCGCTGTTCGCTTTCTGTCGTCATATAGCATCCATTTTTTAAAATCAGCCTCACGTCTTCGGAGAGAAATGCATGTTTCCTGAGGCGCTAATTAGTGTGGAACCTGGGTATCCAGTCTTTTAACTTTGCCCATTGCTGCCACGTGTCTACGAACGGTTAGTGATAATACGAGAAGATCGGCACTGAGCTCACGTATTGTTGACGCTAGTTTTTCTTCGACTTTCTGCCTTACTGTATTTGTATCAGTCATAACTATGAAACAACCTAATAATTTTTATATATCAACAGTTTCTCAATCTATTTAACATAAGTATTCTTCAACAGACTTCACGTATAAAGTTCTGCGATCGTAAATCGAATTTCTTTCTGCGAAGTACCGAAATTTTGAGAGTAGAAAGAAGAATCTACTAAATTAATAAATAAAAGGGACGAGATAGTCTGTGATGAAGAATGTTCGTCTTCAAGATTATTCGAAAAGCAAGATGCCGATCATTATACAGATTCGTTCAAAAAGATAAGCCAATTTCAAATATTTACTTCAACTGTAGAAGACAGAAACGCATTCGGCACATCACAGGATAGAGGAAGGTTTTAAAGTTTTAAAAGAACGCCTAGAAGTTCAAAGTCACATAAAGCGACACTATTTCTTGTTTATAGGAAAATGGCGACGCCACAGGAGAAGTCGTTCTGCATTTTCCCGTTCGCATTATCCATCCATCTTAAATGAATTTCCTATGCTCTCATAACTTTGCATATCATGAGGCAATTGTGTGTTAAATCGACAGTCCAATTTTCTTTTCACTTCAACAATGGATTCACATTTGGAAAACTGCAGCACACAAAGCGATTTCTCCTGTGGCTCGCCATTTTGCTATAAACGAAACACAGCGCCGCAGTGTGACGTTGAATGGAACTTCTAAGCGGGTTTTTAAAACTTTCAACCCTCCTGTTTCCAAGATTTGTGAATTATGTTTGTCTTTTACACTGTAGGCTGTGTACATAATTGATTCAGGCAATTGTTAAAAAGTAAAATAATGAAAATATTTTAATAAAATATTTAAAATAGCTTCATTAGTCTGGAAACACTTTAAATATGTGTTTTTGAAAACTAATTTACCAATTTGAATGGTGTTTACCTCTTTGATAAGGATTTTCAATCAAATCTTCGTTTGGATTTCTCAATTCGAAAATTGACAGGAGAAGAAATTCTCGAACAGCTCAATAAGGAAAGACGAAAATAAGGTACAGGAGACGAAGAGGGGAAGATCTTTTTCTTTCATTTTTCATTTCCTTTCGTGTCGAAAAACTATTCTGAATCGAATATAGTCTTTATTCAAATTTAAACTTGGAAAATAAGATTCACGGGACGTGACTCTTGGATGACCCTCTGGCCCTGGCATCGTTACTCCGTGTCATTCAAATGATGGCGCACCCGTTTAAAGAGAAATTTATTCAAACGGAATTTGCCATTCGAAGCGAAGAAATTCATTCTTTTACCTCTACCCCCTCATCCCCATTTTTCCTTCTTCTGACCCCCAGCCGCAGCCTGACAAAGCAACAGAAGCAAAATGCAAATGATGATGCCGAATCGATCTGTTTTTAATGGCGTCGTCCTCGTCAAAAATTCTTAACGAAATTGCGCCCGCCGAGGACCGCGTTGTTGTAAACAGGTCGGCGAGGGCCCTGGGGCGGTGACGGGGCTGCTGCCATTCAACCGAAGACGAACACTTTGTCGGCATCTTTGGTAACAACCACAGAGAAACAGGAAAGGGAAATAAATATAGATATAGAAGGGGAAAAACTGCATCGATATCTTTTTTTTTTTTTCCTTCCTCCGTTTGTCCAGGGGGCGAAATGGTTTTCTTAACAAAACGGAGTTTGCCACTTCGCACACTCGCATACACATAAAAGATAATGGGCTACAAATTGGAAACTATCCCGTTGAATTGATATTTGTCGATCACAGTCTTCAAAGGAAATAGTAAATTCTATTTTCCTTCGATCGGGTTAAATAAGTGGATGCTCAACGGAGAACAAAGACTGAAAGACAGACGCTAGACATTAAAGAGCTGAAATAAAAGAAATGTGTTGGAAACATGGATGGATTTTATCAATTGTAATCAAATTTGTGATGAATTTCCGCAACAGATCTCAATATGGCATTTCATATTAGTCTGATCAATAGCGAGAGGGAATTATTTCGTGTATACAAAGAGATGACAAGTCAGACAATCTTTGCTAGTGTGCTTAACGATGGATTTACACTCAATAAACTATGAATAAAATATTCGAACGTGGTTTTTTTGTTATTATATTTTCGATTGCTTATTACGGGTGTTCGATCATAAATGGTCAAAAATAGAGGCCGTAACTTTCAAACTACTCACCAGAATTTATTGGCAAAAAATGGTTAATATGCAGTCTACAGTCATGACAGTCATCTTGATAAAGACGATTCGAATAATGCGAGATGATAGCCGATGTCCTCTTGTCACGAGAAGTTGTTCCTTGAGCTGAGTAGCATTTTGCCGCCTGTGCACCCGGACTGTTAACAATAGATAATGATGAAAAATAGGAAAGAAATTTCCGCAGCCTGGATTCGAACCAGGAACCTTTGACTCAGACCGCCAACGTGCCACTGCGGCCATGAAAGTGAACCGCTGTTTACATGACCTTAGGGCATGGTTGGAGCAGTTACCTAGTCAGCAGGCCGGGACTATCTTTCCTAAGGCGTAAATTCTTTAAAGGCTAGGTTAGGTTAGGTCAGTCTGACCATCTAATGATTTATTCTTTAAAGAATAGATATTGTTACATGCACTTTAATTATTCATTAAAAACAAAACTGCGTATAGCAAATAAAGAATTCTGCACAATAAAGAAGGCATCAGATCACAGCAAACGATGACTCCAAAAATCCTGTTTTTCGCACAACGCAAGTTACCTTCATACTTCTACTTTAAGTGAAACTGTCCATCAGTAGTTACTGATTACCGAAGAAGAGAACCTGCAAGCGAAATTGATTTTGTTTCTCTGTAGGTATAGTTTTAATCTTTTAATCGTAAAAAAATCATCTTTATGGGGGGGAAAGAATTTTCGACGTCCAGAAAAAAGAAAATACTTAATGTTTTTATAACACGCATTTACATCCCTATCTAAAGAATCTAATAATTAGCATAATCTGATAAGGTACATTGGGTGAAAAGAAAAAAAAAAACTCCATTTACTTAAAAAATTAATAACAATTTTGATAGAATTTGCTGGCAATAAAGCAGATGAACACGATAAGGTTTTACTTCAATATTTTCGCCACGTAATGCACGTTCATACAATTATTCTAAATGTCATTATAATTGTGTGCGACTTTTTGTCATTTATCCCCACGGATAAAAGTCAGTGGATTAAGTTCAAGAGACCGGGAAGGCCAAGGCATAGTACTCAACGCCTGGGAAGCTGTCGTCCAAAAACAGTCTTGTACACGTCAATGAAAACAAGTGACATCTGTGTACATACGCATATAACTGGTAACAACGGTTTATAGGACATTTGTTCATAGAGACATTCTTTCTTGTTTCGATCCCAGGAATTACTCCCCTCCCCCGACGTTTGTTACAAAAGTATATAGTGTGTTTTTGAACTCTGTGCACAAATTTCACAGAGTGATAGGTGATAATATACTGTATATTTTTTTTCTACCAAAGAATGGATGGTCCAAAGTTAATCATTAAATTGCTACAGGGAAAAATGTTAGAAATACTCAACCCATTACCACCTAGGTCTCCTGATTTGTCATCTCTGGGGAGACATGAAGAGTCAAGTTTATGAGATTCCTGTTAACTCAGATGAGGACTTAGTTGCCAGAATTGCAGTTGCTGCTGGAAATATACGTGACATGCCAGGCATTTTGAAACTGTTTGCTAATCAATGTCTCGACGATGTCATGTAATGTGTTACTGTTCGTGGTAGCTTGTTTGAACAGTTACTGTAATCAGTTGTCAATAAAATTGTGAACCAATTGTTAGCAACTTTTTTCCCTGTATCGATTTAAAATGTTCATTATCACCTATCACCCTATGAAGTTTGAGTTAAAAAACAGCCTATAGATACACCCTGTATGTGTGATATTGGAAGAGAAAATGAGTTTCTGATCTAGTGCTCAAATCGAAAGTTTTTCCCACCATCATGTAACAGAATACGTGACCACGTTCGCAAGCGACTTTGAAAGTGCATGATATTCCAGAAAAGAAAACAAGCAATAAGAAATGTCCCTTCTAGAAAGATTTAATTAAAAAATATAAAAGATAAAAAAGATTTAATTAAAAAATATAAAATATAAAAAAAGATTTAAAATATTTCTTGAAGTTACCTTGTACTTTCACTGGTCGTAAGTGCATACTTTAATAATATATATTTTAATGAATTTCAGATTAGGAAAAAGTTGAAAAATATCATTGAAAGAATTAATCCTAGAATTAATTCTTATAGAAAATTAAAGGTTTAAGATCGTGGATCCTTTTAACTTTAAGAATCTATTTATCTTTATATAGTGTATATCGGAAAGCTTAAGCGAGATCAGAGCCTTTAATACATGTGTTGATTATAGAGCAGGGACTTCAACGGCATTATTTGACGAGCTCTGACTGCGACAAGAGAGCACGCAAAGGTACGAGGGATATATTGTGCATCAGTTTGAACGGAGGTCTGGAGAGCAGAGCACCTCAGTTATTATAATATAATTTCAAATAAGTTAAAAACACAAGTTGAAAAAAAAATAAGTTGAAGTCCCTTTTGTGTGAATTCGACTTGTTATGACAACATTTTCATGTCGCATTTCATCCTACCAGAAACCCATTTTTTAATGAAAATTATTGCAGATTCCTTTATAGCACTCGCTTCTCTTTTATCACAATTGTAAATTTACTTACTTTTCAAACCCGCTTATCCGTTAGGGTCGCGGGGGCAGCAGCCCTTTGGAGGATCTCCAGCGATCGCGATCTTCCGCCATCAGGCGCATGTCCTCCCTGGTAATATCCAAGCGACTCGAACCCAGATTCTCCATGTAGTCTAGCCACCTGGTTCTAGGCCGACCCCTTGGTCTCTTACCCACCGGCTTGGAAAATAACAACTGCCTAGGAAGACTAGTTTGCGGCATCCGTTGTAAATTGGAAACTAAAATTCAGAAATCATTAAACAAGAATATAACGAAGACTTTATGTGTTGTCTAGATGTCCCATTCGGACTACTGATAAAAATCGGGTCGACTGTTTTTTCATATAAAAAGAACGACGAAGAAGGGTTACATTTGCACAACTAATTTACCAAACTCCAATGCATTGGTAATTTTTGGAAAAGAAGTAATTCATCGACTACGAAGTGGAATTCTCACTTATAAAATACCAGTTATTGGTATATCATGACAACCATTTATATTATGTTAGAAACTTTTAACGGGCTTTTATAATAATTAAATTTTGTCATGAGTAATTCCAATTTAAATACGAAAACTGAAATAGAAACTAATGTTATGGCCATAGATCAGCAGTTGAATTTTGGGCGTGTAGTTCCCTGCGAAAGTTTTCCAAGAACTCCGGACCATTAGCATACATTCCTAGGAGTTGACGTGATTGGCTGAGCCGCCCTAATTTACTATTCATCTTTATTACTTCTTTTACAAAATTTAACAGAATGTTCACATCATTACATTTTAAATTTTAAAATTTATTGTTTCGAGCACTGCAAAAAAATTATTTTAAAAAAAGTTGAAGTTGATTATGTATTAAAATTGATCCTTCTTAATGTAAATTTAAAATTTCACCTTTAGAGAAATTATTATCTTCACAATTAATTGCTACTCCACAGCAGTTAATTGTTCGTATCCATTCTCCTATCGGTAATTTTTAGGAGAATACTTACAAAAAACGAAGTTTCAAAAAGATGGCGAGTCCATAAGAAAAAAGCCTTCTTATGAAATTAAATTATTTCAAAGTCCTTTACGATTTGAACCTTTTTCCATGTCCTCTGAAATGAAAAAAAATATTTCTTACCAAAAAAATAAGCGAATCAAGCTAAAGCTAATCTCGTTATAAGAAAAACTCATTTTTTTAAAAGTACACCGTATAGTTTCCTCTTCAAACACACATTTTATAAAAATTTGCCATCCAGACTATCAAAAATTTCATAAAACCGAATCAAAGTCATTTTTAATATATCGATGGATATAAACAATAATTACAGCATCACACTAGGATCAAATAAAATACGGTCTCAATCTCTTTCGGAATCCTCTTACGTCTTTCGTTTACGAAAACATCAAAGGAAATGAGAAAGAAGTGAAGCGAACTAATTTGCATGGATAGACATAGGAGTACGTTTCAAAGAAAATTAAGAATCAATAATAAACTATAAAAAGAAATGTTTTCTATATTTTCGGGAAATTTTTAAAATTAATTCATAATTATCCAAGCTAGAATATATTCTGTGAAACTCTTAAAGGACTACATGTGTAATTAAACTCATTTGGTCATCCTCCTCCGCCACTCAGGTGGCCGAGAGGGCTAGGACGTCTCTCAAGTCCACCTGGTCGTGGGTTCGAATCCCGCCGTGGGCATGAATGTTTGTGTTTGCCCCGGGCTGCGTACAGATTTGTAAAAGGCGCAAACTGACCTTAGTAGTCGACGCCAAAAATTTAAATTTAAACTAAACTATCCCATCCTCCTCCTCAAAGATGGACAGAGGGGTGAAACTGATAGCTTTTTCTGTCAAAACTAACAAGAGGAGGACCAGGTCTGTTAAGCTTGGATTTAACTGAAATTTAAATATGTTGTTACGCACGCCTCCCAATATTATATGGCAAATAACTCATGCTAATGGGCATCTGTTTACGAGATATAATTATTTAAATTTAGTTATGCAGGTTATTGATGTATATTTACAAATTCTGACAATGTGATATTCAAGTAGTCAGTGTGGTCAATAGGTAAGTCTATAGGTTACAATGCTGAAGATCCTGGTTTCTATTCCTGCTCCTTTCCCAATTTCATTTCATTAATTTTTTTTAAACATGTTTTTGAACAAATTTTATATGAAACTAATATTAATTATTAAAAACATATTATTAAAATATTTTGCATATTATATTTCATTTGAGGAAGTTAACAAATTATTTATTTTTAATAAGTTATTATTATCATATTATTATACAGGGTGGATACAAAAATGAGCTGGGCCCCCCCCCCCTTTTATTTTCTTAACCGAAGCAGATATGTCAATTTTGATGAATCCAATGAATAGGAAGTTGTGGGTGACCTATCTCATGGTGCACTTTTCATCATCCCAAATATGAAAATTAGGACACTTTCAAACCCTATCTTAAAAACGTAACACTCGCACGAAAAATTCCAATTGAAGACTTGTTCAGCATGGAATTTTTGAACAAAACAACAACAACAAAAAAACGCATGTTGAATTTATTAGTTACCTCCCTATGCACTTCACAAAGATATTTGAATGTTCAACAAGCAAATCAAGAAATTACCGAAAATTACCATAGTAACATTCACTTTCATGAGGAAAAGCAAATAAAAGGAATGTATCACCATACAGACGACAGAACAATTCCAGGATGGCAAGCTACACTGTTCCTGAAATGGTCAGCATGATCTTCTGCTTTGGATTGTGATTGTTGATAATCCGTTCATCGGATTTTGGAAAAACTTTTTTTGTTTTGTTCAGAATTCCATGCTGAACAAATCTTCAATTGGAATTTTTCGTGTATCTATTACGGTTTTTAAAATAGGATTTGAATGGGTCCTAATTTGCATATTTGGGATGATGAAAAGTGAACCATGGGATAGGTCACCCCCAACTTCTTATTCATTGGATTCATCAAAATTAACACATCTGCTTCGATTACGAAAATAAAAGAGGAGGCTCATTTGTGTAAAATAATAACAAGTTATTAAAAATAAATAATTTGTTACCTTCCTCAATTGAAATATAATATGCAAAAATTATAAAAATATGTTTTAATAATTAATATTAGTTTCTTATATAATTTGTTCAAAAACATGTTTAAAAACATTAAATTAGGAAAGGAGCAGGAACTGAACCCAAAACCTTAGCTTTGTAATCTATAGACTTACCCACATGACCACGTTGACTACTTTTAAATAAGAAACTGTCCGAATTTGTAAATATACATCAAGAGCCTACATAACTAAATAATTATATCTCGTAAACAAATGCCCATTAGCATGAGTTACTATGCCATATAATTTGTGGAAGGGGTCCGTAACAACATATTTAAATTTCAGTTAAATCCAAGCTGGTAAGATGACGGCGTCGTGAATACTGCTTCTTAATGTTTTCTGCATTATACATTTTGGCATTTCAATGACAAAGCTAATGAGTAAATATTAATGAGTAAATGAAGTAAAATATTTATAATGGAATTGGATAAAAATAATTAAATAATTAAAAAAATAACTAAAATTTAATAAAAATAAAATAAGAATAGATTAATTAGGTTTGGTTTGGTTTGTTTGGTATTAACGTCCTTTTCAACTGCTATGGTCATTTCAGGACGGCGTTATAGGGGCCGCAAATTTTGCCTCGCAAGGGTTCTTTAACGTGCAGCCGGCAAACGACTACACGGGACCAACGGCTTTACTTCCCTTCCGAAGGAAGTGCGTGATCTCAGGATTTCCCCCTGAAAAATCCTCGTCGTCCTCGGCCGGGTTCGAACCCGCGTACTCGGGCATCAGAGGCGACCACGCAACCGCTGAGCCACCGAGGCCGATAATAGATTAATTAAATGATAAACAAATACAATAAATAAAATAAATAAAGCTAATAATTAATTAATAGCACAAAATAAATGACTAAATGAATAAATAAAGTAAAATAATTAAATGCACAAATTAATAAAACAAAATCAGTAAAATAACAATTAAATTTAATCATTGCTTTGAAGACATTGTTGTTGCAAAATGCGTCAGCAAAAATAAAATTAATTTCACGCATTGCTAAATTGGAAATATCTTTTTTTTATACATAATTGATTTTACCATTTTGTAGAGTCAGCTTTTGCTGTAATAACAAGTCACAATTCTTTTGGGCAAAGTTCCTGTGTAATATATTTCAAACGCTTTTGATGTATTCAATGAGATCTTTTTCTTTCTTGAGCAAGGATTCTGGATTCCATTTTTCATGATTGTCCATAGATTTTCGATTGGATTCATATCAGGCGAATTTACTGGCCATTAAAAGACCCTTATTTCTCTTTCCCGTTTTGTTTTTTTTTTGGATGTATAAACTGGAACACAATCCTGCTGGAAAATAACATCTTCAGATGAACAGATCTTCTTAATATTTGGAGTGACAAAGACTTCCATCCTTCTGTACAAACTTCAGCATGGATCCGGCTCTTCACAATAAGCAATTCGCCCATAAGGTTTTAATGTGTGTTTTACTTCTCGGTTGGCAGTTGAAGCCATTGAATATCTTTTATATCTTTCAACAGATTTCTTTTGTTGAAAAGAAGACTGAGTAATTACGTATAGATTTATTAAAAAAACTTTTGCAAGAAATTCATCCAATTGTTTCTTGGAAATCAATATACTGTTCTCATTTTCATGCTAAATTGTACTTTCCAACTATCATAATTAAATATGTAAAAATGACAATGCAACAGTATTTAAAAATATTAAACAAACAATATACAAACAAGAAATTAAAGTACGCCAAAAGAATTTTGAAATTTTGCTAATAAAAGAAATAATGAATTCCAATACGTATCTACAATTTTTTTGTAGGCCCTCTGGATTAATAAATTTCAAATTTCAAAAATTTAAAACAAATAAGTTGTTGGTTTTTTTTTGTTTTTTTTTTTAAAGTATAGTCTCCCTCTTAGTCTGAACACTCCCCTTCTTCAACCCTAATTGCTGGGGATGTTATTGGATCGCTAATTTCTTTTTCTCCGCACTCAACTTTTAAGTTACTCTCACACATTGAACACAATACCAAACATATAACTCCACAAAACACCTCAAAAAAAAATAAGTAAATAAAATCGAACCTATTATATCTAATATCCTTTTCCTTATTTATAGGTTAATACAGCGAAGGATCCTGGACGGATTTGTGGGGCTGTCACAGAAGAAGAAGAAGAAGAAGTATAGTCTACAACAGTTAATTTTTCTACTTTATCTTAATATTCGTTTGTCCTCCTGATATTGATAAAAATAAAATAAAATAAAAAAACAACTTTTTTTATATTTTACCCCCCTTCATCCATTCTTGTTTTTACTTTAAAAAAGTATTCCTATTTGCCTATTGAAATACGCAACATGGACCAATTCAATATTTATGGATCTATTCCTTTTGGGTTTAAAAAGTGCGATAAAAAGTAAAACACAATTTTTTGGTGCCTCGCGTTAAAATAAGAATTCATAAAATTAAAAAAAAAGACAAAGGTGTAGTAGGGCATAGTTTTTTTTCATTTTAAAATTTAAAATTTAATATGAAACGCGCGCTCTATTTAAGGACACTGAACATTGGAAATTTCATATTAAATAACAGCGTTGTCTGCTATTCTTCTTACGAATCGAAGCGCCGCCCTGGCGAGCACTTGATCCCAAAGTCCCTTGATTTAGCATCGTGTTTCCTCCTCTGGTATCTCTATGAAAGTGGATCAGGTCACCTTTAGGTGATATTTCCCTAATGGAAATGTTAACATAAGATTAATATTTTATTTCATTAACGTTAACTAGAATTTCTTTAGTAGATTTGAATTGAAGTGATATTTGAAATTTTTCTAAGAATATAATCGTCAATTGTATTAAATTATTCAATTTTAAGCATATCTCTTAACAAATATTAATTGCAAAGACTGATGAAGGAAACTGTAACTATGTCAGCTTATAGCGAAAAAAACTAAAGTATAAATTTTTACAAAAATAAAACATAAATATTAAGAAAAAATGTTATAAAATAATAAAGCTGTTTGGTGAATTTTTCGATGTTTTTTTCCTTACTTATAAATCAGAATATTATGTTCTTCCCTCGTGACTGGCCTCATCAAATATCACAGTTTGGCCTTTTTCAGAAAAAGAGAATAACCACTGAGTACTCTTCATACAAGACATCCTTCGCCAAATGCCCTCAACAAGAAATTTGTAATTTGGCCTTATACTTTACTTTTTGGTTTTCCTTTCCTAACACATCATTTTCATTTTTGCCCTTTGAATGCTTTCTAATTAACAGCAAAGGCTATTGCTGACAATGGTATTGATTGAATTAAACAGAGTATGTAATGAATTAACCCATAAAATTAGACAAATTAACGAGCTCAATTCATGGAAAAGAAAATTCAAAGCATGCAATTTGACCAAATCAACAAAGGCTGGACGCCGATTGATATGTTGCAAGGTGCGCCAATCTTGGAGACTGGAAAAAGATCAGTGGAAAACAAATTTTTTGGATTGATGAATGGAAAGTTCATACTTTACCATTCTGATGGTAGTTATCAAGGTAAAGCGACTGCCTGCGTAAATATTCCTTCCAGATGGTAAGTCTTGACAATGAAGTTTGATGAATACACTACCTCTTCAGTAATTATTGACAAAATGATGAATAATACAGAATATTACGGCTAAATTATGCTCTTTGAATGTTATGGCAGTATTGTTGGCAGTTAATGGTGGGTTTATGAACTTATGTTCCTAACGTTTAATCTCATTCACTTGACAACACTTACTTCAACCAGAATGCGAACAAAGTAAAGGGAAACCACAAATCCACTTGAAACTATTTGTGGCTTTGTGGATTTGAAGTGTTCTAAACTTTGTTTACATTCTGGTTAATTTTTCCATCGTGGTAGGTCAATTTTTGTATAAGCAGGCCAATGTTCCGTGTCCTAATGCTTAGAAGTAACCAAATCGTTTGAAATCATGTCGAAATTGGATTGGCCAATGTAGAGTCTTCATCTGAATTCCAGCGTAGATGTTTGACGGTAAGCTGAATGAGGTAGACAAGTAGGTACATGTGAAGACCGCTCACACAACAAATCTCCTAAGGACGAATAGAAAATTGCATCATCCTGGTATGTATTTGTAAAAACTAGCGGAGAGTGTGCCATGATGATTGAATGCCATCATCAATGACCATGTTTTCAGCAGAAAATATCAAATGATATGACAAAAGATTTTATATATAAATGCAGGTATATCCGATACCATTGTCAGAACAGTTTAGATCTAAATATCTGCTGCCTTTCCTTGGCTTTATTTGAAGACGAATATTCTTTTCAGATGTTGATGGTGAAATTTTACACTGTTTCTTATCATGAGTGTATGGTTTATGTAAATCGCTATTATTAGTTAACCTATCAAATGGCAACATAATGTAACGAGCTAATCACCTAAGCCGTGTGCTCCTTCTTCATGTCATTAATCAGTGGGAAAAAGGAAAACAATTTCTATTACAGTAAAACGAACTGATGAAACATTTCAAAGCATTTTGCTCAGCTCCTAGCCAATCGAGGGTCGTCCGAATCGGGAAAAAACGTACTGCGCGGGTCGGCAGCAGCCAGCCGCGTGTGCCTGCATAATCGGACATAGTCAAAATTTCTTCAATCGAAAACATTTTCTAGAACTGATTAAATTAATCAACTAACTAGAACTCGTTTAGCAGAGTGTTTTTGGTATTTTACTGAACGTATTTGTTGTGTTTTGTTTTTACTGAATGCTTAATCTGAATGTTGCAATCGATAATCATGAAAGGGTTAACAAACCCTAAAAGTAGTTGCAACGCCATGTTCATACTAAAAGGGGCGTAAAATATTCTACGGGCTTAATGTTATCCTTATTGATCTGGACTTTTGGGAGTGTTGTTGGATGGATGTACCGTTTTTTGTTTCACCCTTCTTATCAAGAAGCAAGTCCAAGAGGGAAAGACCATCTCCAGGAGTGAATTGAAAAGTAGCCGAGTCGGGTCACCTTTGACTCTTGGAGAACTTTGTATGGTGAAAGATTTAAATGGTGTATTCATGTTTTACGATGATTATTATGGGTAATGGACCTCCAGCTAAGATTCTCCACCCATCTTTTCTTTTTACGGCCTCCGAACATTGAGCTCGAGTCCTTTCTAACGTGACGTCAATAGCCCACCAGAGCGCCATCTTTCCGTTGTTAATCACAAGTGATGTGCTAATTACACGCGCCCAACTTAGCTCACCTTGTCTTGAGTTGGGGTTCGTTGGGGTTTTGTTTTTTTTTCTTTTCCTTTCCCTTTTACCTTCTTCCCCTTGCACGGCCAACCACAGATGGCGGTAAACGACGTCTGCGCTCATTGCTTTCACCCATAAGAAAGCGCTTGCAATAAAGAATATTTATCACATTTTCCAACAATAGATGGTCTTTTGCTAATGACGCTGGTGCATCTGCTCCAGCACACGTGAATAGAACCACGTGATCCACCGCCCGCACCGAACCTCGTAATTCTGGCGGGTAATCGAACACGGTTCATGAAAAATTCACTCGGCGCTGAGAGAGAAGAGACGGAATACCCCCTCCCATTTTCGCCGTTCAATGCCGGCAGAGGCCACCCTTTTCCATTCCTCTCCCCCCCAACATCAATTAATAACGGGTTGGCAGCCATTTGCAAATCATTAGCGAAGCACGGACTCTCGTGGCGAAATGATGACATCATAGGCGACAAAAACCATCGTCGGATCCCATCCTCTCTGGCCACGCCACAGATGTAAACAAGACAGAATTGTCTCCACAGAAGGGGAACTTCTTACCAAGACCAATGCATTCTTATACAAATAAATTAATAAATAAATTAATTAATCAATAAATAAAATAAAAACATAATCAATTTTTGAAATATATAAAATTAAAATCAATCGACGCCCACTAGTTTTTCGATGTCGTCGTTCCAGCTGGTAAGATGGGTCATTGTGGTCTCTTAATATTTCGTTGATGGCTGAAGTCAATCTATTTCTTGTCTTCTACCAACGTGTTCAGATCATTGCCATTTCAGTTGTTGTATCCGCTTTATGACGTCGAATCCAAGTGGTCCGCTTTTTGTGCCTCCTTGCGCTAAGTAGCATACATAGTTCCATGCTTTGGATGGTTTATAAGAGAACCATACACCATAAGAGAACCTCCCTCACCAACTCACTTTGAAAAAACTGATCTTCTCATCCTAAGTCATGCCAATAAATTGACAACCATCGGGACCATTTAGGTTGAACAGGCAAGGAATGAGAAGACCAGAGTGTCCATGTTTCTGCTCCATAAGTGAGGTTATTAGTATACATTGATGAAAACTTTCCTTTTCAGGCATAGGAGAATTTTGCTTTTTAGGATTAAACTATTTTTAAGAAAATGTTCCATCCTATTCTGATTCGTCTGTTGATTTCCTTCCATAGTATTTCTTATTCGAAGTACACGAACTTTTTACTTCAAATTCAGTCCCGTTGTTTGCGATTTGTTTTTTTTTTCTTGCAAAATTGTTGAAAATAACTTTTGTTTTCTTCAGATTCATTTTCCCACACGTAAAATGGATTTTACGACTTTTTGTGTAGTTTCTTCTAGTTCGTCTGGAATGCTGTCAATAAGAAAAATGTCGTCAGCAAAGCGAAGATGGATGAGCAATGTCGTGAGCATGTTTATATCGTGAGCATGTCTATCTATTCCACTTGTCTTTAGGGCTTTCATCTAAAATGGACACCGAATTAAAGTCCTTTTCGTAATCGATGAGGCAAAGGAGAGTTGTAAATAATATACATTACAGCGATCAGTGAACTCTCGTAGGACTTGCATGTGATCAGCCTTGATAAATCTGCTTCTGATTCTGCCTGTTCTGTCAGTTACTTTTGATCTAGTCTGCTTGAAAGCACTTTTGTAAAAATCTTGTAAACGGCAGACAGGAAGCTGATAGGTCTGTATTTTTAAATTTTCTTCTCTTTTTTAAGAAATATTTTTACTGCAGCATTATTCCAATCCTTCGGCACCTCCGTTTGTGTAAGAAGGGAGTTGTTAACAGCTTGATGAGAAGCTCTCCTGCTTTTCTTCTCCAGGGTATTTTCCCTTTTTCATCATACGTATAGCATGCAGCACCTCCTCTTCGTTCACATTAGGCAATATTTCCAGATTTTTGCCTGTTAGCCGCGTCCTCATTTGCCGGCGAATAGTGATTGTACTGGCGGTATTTGAAGTAGCGCTTCGGAACTCACCTGGAGTCTTTCGATTGCATCGTGTCTTTCGTGCTATCACTCACGACCTATGTCTGTCATTCTTGGCCTACCAATGACAGATTACGGTTTCACTGATGCTACTCCTTGAGATTTCCACTCGACAATGATGTCTCTTACAGTTGAACGGAGTGTTTACGGAATAACAGAAATCTCGTTCAGGCAGAAGCAAAATTCGTCGCTGAGCACCATAGAATGCCATTAGGATTCTAGTGCGACATCTCTGCAAGACAATAATTGCAAACACCACCCTCAATAGCTAATGCTTGCCTCAGCCATTCTTCGACGAATGGTGTCTTCAATATTGGAACATCCAATACAACTCTACACTCGAAATAACGCCATCTGTGGATTAGGAACCCGCAACGGCTTAACCTTGCATGCATCGATGATATATGTGTTGTGATGTTCTTCTACATCTTCCACTCTCTTTACGACGATTCACATTGCGCTCTTCAGACCACCGTCTCCAAATACAAGTCATTCTATCGCAACAGGACGCAAAGAATATCAGGCTCTACGTAAAATTAGACCGCGAGTAAAATCGTGTTTGACGAAACTGTTGTCGATGGCGACTTACAAGTTTTTTCACTCCTTAAGCACAACTTCTTTTCGTCGCCTGAGAACGCGGAAAAGTTTATCGTACATTCCAATTATACCATTCATCGAAAACTGCAAAAATGTGCATAACTGTTTCTCTAAACCTCATGGTGCTGCGATAAAATTTTCATAGTGTTGCGCTTACTCATTGTGATAATGTACTTTTCCAGATAGAGGTACTTAACAGCTTCAAATTTTTTCTAAATTTTAATTATTAGGTCCTCCACGTTTTAAATTAGATACCTGGATGAAGGACTTACAATTCTTGCTGCTATGTAGAAAGTTATGATGTAGGTTGCATTTCTAAATCTGAAATTAATAACGCATACCAGTGGTTTACCCTAATTGGCTTCCTCTGCTTAATGGACTCTTAATGTCTTTTTAAGCTAGGTTTATATAGGTTACTTAATTTATCTTTTCCTATCTTCCATTATTAATATTTTAAAACTATACATAGAATTTAGTGCCTATTTTTTTTTGTTCTGTAATCTATAAACGAACTCCTTCTAAGTGCCAATCAATTAATGTTTGATGATAATTGCTTCTCTATATAGATGATCTCGACATTGTAGACATCCAAAAAGAGGATCTCGGTGGGGGGTGATGGAGCCAAAGACAGTTGGTTCCGTGAGTTATGGGGGAGACAATTGCCACCCTCAGAGAGACACGTCATTACACTTGGTGGCTCGTCTTGAAAAAAATAAAACGGCGATCAACCTATCCATAATCACGTGACTTTCTTTCTCCCCGTTACATTATTAATGAGAGAGTCATCAGTTACTCTCTTGGTTTCCAAAGTATTACATTGTGTTCGGTTTGGAAATGACCTGACCCGCGACATAAAAAAATGACTTATGGATGTTTTGCTGCTTTTTTTTTATTTTTAAAAGCGACGGTGAGAGTGGAACTCGAGGGTTGTGCGTTTGTTTCCCCTCATAAATCTCTCTTTGACGTTCCAGGTAGAGTCTCTCATCACCCAGGGAAAGCGGGAGGGTGCTTCAATTTGGCCTTAAAAAATGGAACGACACATCGAATGGCTTTGGATTAATTTCCTCTTAATGATGCATCGGATTCAACCAATTCAAAAGAACTTTTTCCGACTAATGTTTCCCCATCATATCAATAACGGCGACTTCCTTCCTACCTGAAAGGCTCATCCCAACCTCTCCGCCCCCCCCCCCCTCCCATCATCCACTTACTTTCCGTATTGGCCCATTGATCTACTTGCTAAATTATTTACATGTGATAAAACTTCAGTAATTATTAGTTACCAGTTCCGTGGCTCTTCTTGTTTACTCCCACCCGTTCCCCACTGCCCGCTACTAAATGAGCCATCGATCGCATTCGGCTGCTCTTCAGTGCCAAGCGATTCATCAAAGATGAAAAGTCAGATAAAATTCTATCAATTGGCGACAGTTGGCAACCGTTTCATGTCACAAAAATTGTGTTGTTAATCGCTACAGAAATTAACACAAAATTGTTTACTCTCTCACTCCAATTCACTTTCATTTCTTAAACTAACATTCAACAATAAACAACTGTAAGAGAAAGAAGAATCCTCGTGTGGGAGGAAAAAAAATCATCAAATACTGATATGAGAATTGAAGACTTATTTTTCAGATATATCTGTCGTTGAATAATCAATCAAGTTGTGAAGTACATTAGTTACTTGAGAATTACATAACGCACTGTAACAATTTTTCATTTATTTGCTGCACTTAGAGAGGCGGAAGCTATATAAGAACGAATGCCGAAAAAAGCGTTCGTAGATTAACGCTAAAAAAAGTAGATTTGGTAAACTTCAATGCAGTATAATTCCATACTTAGATTTTCGTTCGTTGTTATAATATTGGATGCTTTTACATATTAAAAAGAGGAGTTATTCACTTATTAGCATTAAATTCATGTTTCTAGTATGACAAATTTGAAGAACTTAAAATTCATTTTCTAAAGGATTAATTGAAAAACAAACCGAAAATATAAAAACAGAAAAATCATAATTACTTTCTACAAAAGTGAGGTTAACATAACATTGATCATATCCAAGAAGCTGTTAAGGTTGAAGCTTTTAATTTTGGGTTAACATAACTTAGTGCATTATTTCTGGCTCTTGTGGGTCTACTGTTCGAGTAATCAGTGGCTGATAGCTTTCGGAGCCTGTGAATCACATTTCTAAAATATAGGTTTATTCAAAAAGAAAGAAGTAGATTTCTAATATTTATGTCAAAAAAATTGTGAAATACAGAAACACATTCAGCACATCGCTGGATTAAGAAGGTTCAAAGTTTTTAAAAGCCAACCTAGAAATTCCATTCAATACCCAACAGTATCGCTGCTTCTTGTTTATAAAAAAGTGGAAACGCCATATCTTGAATTTAATTTTACCCTCGAAGGCATAAGTCCCTCGAAGAGCATAAGTTCCCTCGAAGCTAGAAGACCTCCGTCGACCGCTGTTGCCTCCACACGCAACAAACGCTCTTCCGCTGTTCTCCGTGACTTCGATTTCCACGCCAACGTAGTTAACCTTACCACGATCCGATTCTCAGACGATGAACAATACCTCTTGGACAAAGGTTTAAAACACATCATCCCTAAGAAACCAACCCGTTCTGATCTCCATTCCGTCATCGCAGACACAGAACGAGCCTTATCCCTCCTACCTCAGAGTGATCGCCCGCCAGCTGGAAACTTTATCCGTAAGTCCTTCAACGATGCGATTTCCTCCAACATTCCCCATGAACAATCCACTGATGCGGCCGCCTCCTCCTCACTGAAGAAGAAGCTTGCCGAATCCGAAGCCCTGATCGTCAAAGCCGACAAAGGTAATGCGTCTGTTATCATATACCATTCCGTCTACAATTCACACGTTGGCGATTTCCTCTCTAAAATACTGCTTAAAGATAAACTCATATTCACATATACATGTATAATTATATATCTGTAATGGTAAACTTATAATTCAGTTAGGTTTACCAGAGCATTTTGATATACTTGTTACAGAAGTTCCATGAAAAAATACTGACATAAAGCAATAGAAGAAAATTTGTCCAAATTGATGACCAAAGACTGGTTATTAAGTACTGGTGCTATTACAGGCCGAGTGGACAGACATTTAGAGGGTAGGCCTTAGAGGATATAATAACTAACATTGCTATAAGTCAAATTACCTAATCAGGAAAACAAAAAAAATATCTTGGTTTACTTTTTTGGTTTACCTTCATAATTGGATGCATTTTCTGTTTTTGTTTTCTGCTTGAAGGATCCTAAACCAAATCAAAACATCCAAAATCACCATTGGCCCTACTGAATAAAACTCTAAATTTAATTGGCAGCCTAAATTATTTTCGTTTTAATGATAAAATATGCGCCCAGAAAGAAGGCTTAGCAATGGGAACTCAGATTATTGGATGACGCATGAGTTTGTGGCTCCAATTGCAAAACACATGTTGAAAAGCAATCTGCTTGGCTCCGCAGCAAACGAGCAAGCTAGCTGTTGTCCACTTTTGTTAAAGGCTGGTTGCTCTGATTCCAAAGCAATTGGCACATTCCTGTTGTGTTTTTACAAAGACGACTTTTCAAATCGACTTTCCTTCTCTGAAATGCCCTTTGGACTCATTGTATATTACGTAGCTTAAATAATTAGAAATAAATCTCTGGGGCTATGTTTACTTTCCGTGTGAAGAACCAGGAGACAAAAAATCCACTTAACCACAAAGTTGACATTTATTGGCACAGATGTACAGTCGGGTGCATAAAGGTTTTGACCTAAGTCAAAATTGTTCGGTTTCCTTACAATACTTCAATTCAATGAGGTTACTTTTTCCAGGTATCTAGTCGAGCACGCTTACTATGGAACGATTCCATTAAGTTTTTGCTTAGCATCGGGGGAAGGCAAGTTTTATGTCACGTGCTCAATTATGTTGACAAAAAGATTATTTTGGCTGTTCTGATGAGAATTTTTGTTTTATTAATAATAAATTTATCTATTTGGTTAATAGTGTAACATAAATGGTGCACAGTATCGATATAATTATATGCGTGATCAAGAGATAAGCTGATGCGGCGCTCGTTATCGTGTGATGCGGAAGTGATTTACAGGTGTAAGTGGAAGCTTTTTCTTTTGACTGCATGAAAGGTTACAAGTCTCATTTTTTGTATATTTTATGATATAAAATAATCAACGACAACTATACCATAACCATCCGAAAATATTTTTAATTTATTATATAACTAGATAGATCCCGTCATAATTTGAAGGAGAACAACCCATCTTATTATTAATCCCCATCTCTTTAATTAAAAAAAAATAAAATAAAAAATTGTCAGAGCTGAAATATATCATTTTGCACAAAGAATAAGAAATGAGTTAATATATAAAATCAAAATAGTTTTAAACTAAATTTCTCTGAAAGTATTAAACTGAGACATAAAGTGTCAGTAGATAAAATGATCAGTTTTTAAAGCTCTTTCTAACGATATAACATTTAACATAGCATTTTCAGAGTTTTTCAGTAGTCACAAGGAAATGTCATAAAATGAACAAGGCAGAATTTTCTTTCTGCAAATCTTTAGTTTATTCGTGACCACCGATAGAGAAGGCCTCCGCAATGAAACTGAATACATTGTTACATCATCATAGATAGTGCAAATTCAGGGCTTATTATTGGTAGAAATACGAATAACAATGCACTATCTATGTGATGCAACAATGTATTCAGTTTCATTGCGGAGGCCTTCTCTCTCGGTGGTCACGGTTTATTTAATTCAAAACAATGATTGAATATTGTCTCATTACAACAATCCCTGGCTTCTGATGGATTGTCGTAACTCTCTTTGTTGGCTTCAGATACCCATGCGCTGAAGTGCTAATTTTGCTCTTAAAAAAATGCTTTGCGTTTTAATATACAGGGTGTTTTTGAATTGAGTACAGATTTTTTTGGGAGATGATAGAAGAGGTTCTTAGAAGTATTTTTTGTCATATGAACATAGGGTCCCCGCAGCTCCGTTTACTTACAATACTGCATTGAACAATCAAATGACACCGGGACGCAGTGTGCGTTGGTAGGCCTAGATTATTTTATTTTTAACAATTAACACAAGCAATCTACTGTAATAACTTTTAAAGTAATTGTTTGCAAAGAAATTTCAAGGTACACGTGCTTGTTTGTTGAAAAGTCTTAGGACAAACTTCGTCAAGGAGATTTCATGGTATCCAACCCCTTTGTAAAATACGATTAGTCCATATATAAATGAACTAATCGCATTCTGGGAAAGCAGTAGGTAAAGATTTGTTTTAAAAAGTTCACTTGATGTACTTTTTACAAGTGTGTATGACAGTCCAAGGTAATCACAAACATCGTGGAAGGTCTGATTCGGTTCTCTCGGATCACATCACGCACTTTCGTGATCATTTCCAGAGTTGTGCTTGTTGACGGTCGACCAGAATGCTTATCGTCTTCCAAAGACTCCCGACCATCTTTGAAACACTTAAACCACTCAAATGTTTGCGTTTAGCCTAAAGCTTCTTCACCAAAAGCCTCCTTCAACAGTCTGTGGGTTTCAGCCACTGTTTTCTTCAGCTTTGATATTAAGAATCGCAGCACGACCAACACAAAGAGTGACAAAAACAGCTCAAACTCAAAATCACGTGGACATAGGATGACACTGCTTGGCACAATTACAGCTGAGATATACCCCTAACACCATCTATCGGCAAAACTTCGTACCTCTTAGGTTCGATCAGAATAAAACAATTCCGGGAAATTTTGGGTAGCACCCCTCGTATATCAGAAGAATCTTGTCGATGCTCGGAAAACGCTCGATGCCTGACTGTGAAGTTCGGGGGAGGTGGCGTCAAGGTATGGGGTTTATTTTCAAGGTTGGATTGGGCCAACTTATTTCAGTAACAAGAAGTAGGAAGTCTACAACCTACTTGGCATTTTATTCGATTCTGCACTACCAGCATTGTGGCACTGTTTGGAATTGGGCTATTTTTACACCAACATAACATTTCACAAAGCAAAGGTGCGTGCAGGAAGGTTTGAGGAGCAGGATTGAAAAAATGAATTGACCTGCACAGAAGTGTATATAAATCCCACACTAATACCTATGCAATGAATAGGGGAGATGACTACTGGCTAGGCCATATCGCGCAACTGTGACTGAACTGGAAAAAATTGAAAGAATGGAAAAAATTGCTGAAGCTGGTAGAAAGTCTTCCTCGGAGATTAGAGGCTGTAATAAAAGCAAGGTGAGGTTCAATACTATTTTCATGAAATCATGGTTTAAGTATAAGTGTGCGGAAACGTTTGAGCACATCCTGTAAGGGTGGAATGTGTCTCTATGTAATTAAATTTGTGTCGATGCTCAAGGTTTAAGTGAAAATTCAAAGATAACAATGAAACTGACCTGGATAGCATGATTATTTGGCTACAGGTGTTTTACTACTTATATTGTAATTGTTCAGGTAATATATTTTTAAAAATATTCACTTCGCGATGGTTCATTAAAAAATTAAATTGACATACATATATTTATATTATCAAAAACAATGGAAGAAAAAATTCCACGACCTGGATTCGAACCAGGAATCACAAGTAAGACGCACGTTGCTTCTACCAAGTGGGCCATCATGAATACGGTACAGCAAGGCTGTCACCAGATATTTTTAAAGAATACAAGTTGGTGGTTATTGAGGATAGAGTTTGTTCTGTTAATTTTGCTTTTAAGATTTGTAAAGTTTCGAATATGCTCCATTTTGTACGAGCTTTGATATTTTTAAAAATTCTCATTGTTTCTTCAATTTCTTGTATATAGCATTCTCAGTCTAGGACATGTTTTGCAAATGTCATTTTACTTTTGCAAATGTCATTTAAATTCGTATGTTAATCACAGAATAAATCTTATTAATTCCTTGAAAATGGTATCAGCTAGGAAAATCATCACAATTTGTTAGGAAAATTAACTGACAAGTTATGATTAAACTGCATTATAGATTGGACATCATCTGACGTTAAAATACTACTTTTATGCAGGCTAACATAGTTACTTATTCTTATTATTTTATTATTATTGTTAGGAGGTCCTATGCGCAATATCTTTCACTTTCACTAATTGCTAGCGAGAGCAGCCGATTCATGGCCACTGCGATGTTGTGCTGACGATCTCCTCCCTCCGTCGCAGTTTAAATCGATCGCCCGCTGGTTTTCGATGAAACGCTTGGTGGAAGGAGAGAAACTCAATATATTTTTAAAAAACTTAAATACCCTCAAACCCTTAAAAAAGTAAATTTAAGTTTCATTTGAAAAGCGATTTAATCGAGAAGCAGAAGTCCGTGGCTAACAGGCAGAGCTTAAAGCCATCGTCCAACCACGCATCCGACCGAATACGAACCCCTGCTTCCTATTACTTCTCTTCCCCCTTTTTTTATTTTGTTCTCTCTACCCCCATCTCCAGACCCTCCCTTCGGTCCTTTTTAGTTCTTGTTGATGCAGGGGCAGTGCGCGCTCGTCCTCTTCATTACTTAATGTTTACAACTACCTCATAAATAACGGAAGCATTCTTTCATTTTGCGAAAGGTCTTTGTTATTGATTTGCGAACGACGACGACGACAGAGAGAGAGAGAAACACACACACACACACACACAGACACACAGACACACACACACACACACACACAACCGCCGAGGAGGGTTCATTTTCTCTATCTCTCCCCACCCAATGGCATTGCGCTGCGCCCAACTGACAGCGACTTGGTCCATGGATCACCGCAGCTGTTTCAAGTTAATTTTCTCTAGTTATCCGCTCGATTGCCGATCGCAGTCATTTTCATTTGTAATCTTTTCCCTAAAGGGATTTCGTCCCCTTTCCCGGATCAAACGACAACACGACGTTCAATTTAGAGGGAAAACAAGACGAATGAACATCGCCCACTCCCCCAACAAAATATAATAATCATCATCATCATCAACATCATTCAAAGAGTCCAAGAAACACGAATTTAATCGCCGTAACAATCTTAAAAAATCCTACTGTTCCGGTTCAAACGAAATAAGGGTTCGGATGGGTGCACCAACGACCGAACCAGTCGGACTAAAGGCAAAAGTCAACTTTCGTGGTTTTTTGAGAAAGGAAATGTTGCAGAGCACTGGACGAGGAATAAAAGCACTGCCTCGTAAAAAAGATACGAATTAACAGTCGTCATTTCATTCACAAGATTTTTTTTAGACATTAAAAGATTATCGTTCTTATCTACCCAGTAGACTTAAGAAAATATCCTAAAAGCTTATCGTAAAATTTCTGAGAAGGTATCGCTAGGTATCTAAACGCTGTTTGCCATTTTATAACGTCTTTTTCAAAATACCGGGTGGTCCAAAGGTCTTAGTAAGTCTTTTATTCCCAAAACTGACAAAAAAATTAAATATCTAAGTACACCAATATGATATGGATATTTTGGAGCACAGGGCGAACAGGGCCACAATCTTGAAATTCGTCAAGTGAAAAATGGGTCTTGTGACATATTAAACAACACGAGAACATTCTCAGAAATTCATCCCACTTGTCGCAATTGATCCTTGAAGCTATCGTCGCTGAAAATTTATATAGCAATTTTAAACTGAAATTTAAATATTTGTAATTTCGTTTCACTTGATTGAAGATTGAAGATTGTAACACAAGAGCAAATTGAGATGACCCTGATCTTTGGGGAAGGAAGCAATCGAGTCATAGGAAATAATTCAAACCATAGCCAACCTGACAGACCGTCAATTTCTCCTAGCACTTTTGCGTACTTTCTATTCAAAACAAAGAAACAAGAGATGTGAGTGATAAGCCACATAGTATTAAGACAAAACCGCTACTGATGATGAAATAAGATCCACCATCAAGTTTGCGTCAATAATCAAAACTGGCATCACTGTTCCACTCCATTCACAGAAAGTCACTGTTTGGTGTGTAATCATTTAAAATGCTTTACTGGGCCCATTTAGGGAAATCGTCACAACAGAAATTTACAGCTTGTACAGTAGAATGATTTTGTGCCCACTGCACCCGAATGCTCCAAAACTACTGGTTTATACAGGATGGAGGATGCCTTCACCATACTGAGAAAATCTTTGATTCCCTTCAAGCAACGTTTCGAGATCGGATCGTTGCTCTGGACACTATAGCGTTCACTCGGCACGGAGTAGAATAACATCCTTACATCCTAACCTAATCTTAATCCTTTGTATATGAGTTTTCTGAAGGATAGAGAGCAGGGCCGCCGAGAGCATAACAGGGCCTTGAAACATTTATATAAAATTTAACGATTTTCCCCCTCATGGGCCCCTTTGAGCTCCATGGGCCCCGGAACAATGTACCGACTGCATCCCCCTCTCTTCAGGCCTGATAGCGACTTCTAAGATATCACTACAATGCTCTAGGATCTCCGTACTGCAATTGCCAGAGAGAATTATATAATCGAAAGCACAGCTTCCACGGTGACCACAATGTCGAAATAAACGACTTCATCAGAGAAGCCTGCATGCAAGAAGACCACTTATGTGAGCGAAGCACCGTAACAGGTAAACTTTAAAAGGAATCCTCTGTTAGATCCTTAGAGGAGCCTTTGGCCCACAATTCATTTTTTATGAACGATAATACTCATCCACATAGGGCTACTCTGGCTGATTAATTTCTGAAGATATTCAGCGAATAGAGGGTCCAACTAAATCTCCAGACTGGGCAGAACATATCTGTAATAAGCTTACTCTTAGTGATAGACATTAGTGAAACCCGCCTCTCTAAAATCCTGCCAACGCTAAGACCTTGATGGAGGAAAGGGATTCACTGGCCCAAAATCTCGTAAACACCCCTATAAACAGCACGAAGGTTCGTTTAGAGAGCTGTATAGCTGTTAATATGATCATAACCCCTATTAAACCTTCTAATATCGATCCAAGGTGAAGTGTGGAGCAACCTTTTGCCTTCAAAAGAACTTCAATTCGTCTGGACATGGATTCCACAAGGTATCAGCATTCGATGTGGAGATAAAGTTCGCGCATTTTCTGAAGATTCGACAGAGATGAAGACATGCGTCACACATGGAATACTGTTATTTGATTCAGACGCCAAAAATCGCATGCTCCATGTTCTTGAGCGATTTTTAGAGCGTTTCTGTTTTTTAGTGTTCTGTATTGCATCAACGTCTTTCCGTATGAAGTTTCATTAAAGTTCTTTCGTTGTTTACTTCTTGAGATAGTCTTCATTTTGTGAAAGTCAATTAATTTTAGACCCAAGTGTATTTGCTGCAGCATTTTCAAAACTCTTAAGAATTTTAGAAAAACTACAATAATAATGACATTAATAAAATAGCATGTATAATCTATCCAGTGATTTAAATTTCTTATAAAATAATCTAATCGTGAAAAAAATTAATTTTGTTTCTACCTTTAAAAAGAAAGAAAATTAATATTTTTATAAAACTTCACTTTCAAATCAAAACGGACATAGAACTTGAATTTTGTTTTGGAAATAATTTGCTCAGAGATATTCTTTCTTTCCATCTAAATTAAACAAACGAAATGGAAAAAAAATATAAAAATATAATAAAGCAGAAAAGAGAAGTGAACCGATGATAGTAGAGTCTCTCCCGTACTTTTCGTCCTCCCAGCTTTTTTCCTCTTCTTCTTTCTTTCTCTTTGAGGATTTTTACGATCCTAGTAGATGTTGCGCATCTCCGCCTGAGTGGGCCAGAGCAACCAATCTCGTAAGCAGAATTAGATTTCCGGTTTAATCCGCACTGGTCTTGATTGCTCAGGTAAATAGTGCGTGAGATGCGACCGTCGGACGACCTCCCCACCCGTCTCCAATCACCCCCTGTACACTCATCACCCCCCCATTCTCCTCTTCACCCATCTCCGAAGGACGATGATGGCTCCTCCGTGACAAATATCTGCGTCATTACATCTGACCCCCGTGATGTTCGATTTATGACGTTTGTGCGTTTCCTTTCTGTTGCCCTTCCGACGACGGGGAGGCGGACGACGACATCTTGTGGCCATCGGTCCGCGAATAACGTGAACGACGAATCCCCAGACAAAGAAAATACCCTGACAGAATAAAGAAGAATACAAAACAATCTTAATTACTCTAAATCTACAAATTTAAATATGCTTCTGGAAAGAAAATTTAAAAATTTATCTCGGCGATCGAGTTAATGATTCCAATAACGCACTGTGAAGAAGACTGTCACTATACATTGTATTAACCTGTGAAAGAAGTAAAAAACTTATAATACTACAGGAAATATTTAAATACACATATATAATTGCCCAGTATTTTATAAAGTGAAATACTTTTTTTTTTTCATACGAATGCAATTTTTTCTCATATATCTCCTATCTATATGCTTACGAGTTAATTTTTCTAGATCCCCCCCCCCTTCTTCAGTAAAGGATAAACATAACATAGGGTGACAAATTGAAAGACAAATTGAAAAGGGAAGGAAAAGGAAAAATTCCGCGACCCGGATTCGAACCAGGGACCATGCTCTAACCAACTGAGCTACCGCGGATATGAACAGCTTTGCTGCTACAAGATATCCAAATAAACTTCATTGAAGCCACAACGCAGTAACTCAATCGGCAGAGCAGGCCCCGACTCGAAGGTCGGGAATAGTCATGGTCCCTGGTTCGAATCCGGGTCGCGAAATTTTTCCTTCCCTTTTCAATTTGTCTTTCGAAATATTGGAGTGTTTCTTCAGTCATTATCTTATATATGGATTATATAATATAGAGTGTAACAGAAATAGTGAGCTGGCTATATTTAGTCGGTTTCTACCCTTAAAATAAGGAACAATAGTTTATTTAAAGATATGTCCTAAAATGATTCGTAACTGAGTTATAAATACGAGACGAGGCGGGTTTTTTTTTAAGTAAGTATCGTTTTGATATTAAAAAAAAAAAACAAGGGCAAATTTTTAACACCTTAATTTTTACATAAAAGCCTGGACTTGATCTACATTTCAACATTATTTCCATCTAATTAAGGCACTTAGATATGTTCAAGGAATCTTTAGGAGATATCTTTATATAAAATTTTTCATTATTTTCGATTGTAGAAACCGACTCCTTGTATAATAAACATAAATAGGAACATAAAAATCACATTGCTCCTAAAACCAGCAGAACTGAATTCACGAATAATACGTAAACACAAATTAATGGACTGATGATCATTTTTCCCAAGGTTGTATCCTCCTGATATCGCACCTTTCGAAAATCCAGTCAGCTGCTTCGTAGGTTCAGTTGTGATTCCAGCTGGACGAGCACCAACAATCAGTCCCTTTTGAGGTCAGTTAGGTCTTTCTTTTCTCCATGCCGATCAAAATTCTTAAATAGGTGGTAGATGCACGTTTGAAACACATGACCTCAAATTATTTTATATAGAAATGAATTAAAACATTTACTAATTCATAGGCGGGTATATGTAAAATTTATATTTTAATAGGTTATTTTAGAAATTATTTTTGAAACCCCAACCAAGATCTACATATCTTGTATATAAATAATACTCGAAGACATTTCCTATATTGAAAAGAGTTCGTTAGTTTCCTATATTGATATTTCAAGTTCGTGAATGATTCGCCGCCTTGTTGTAGGACTTTCTTGTAGAGCGAAGGTGTTCCTCAGGACAGCCAATCTAGTCCTAATACCTCGTCCTACAGTTTGACTATTTTATCTTGGCGCCTGACCCAATATGTTGCCATGGGTAACTCGTAACCTCTATTCAAGATTACCTTTAATTCTTGGTAATCCATGCAGGCTTTGACCTAATTTGTCTTGATTTTGTATCTGGAAATTATACACTGCTCAAAACAAATAAAGGAACACTTGTAGAATCCCTACAGAGGGCGTAAATAATACTTTTTAGCAATTTCATCTTCTGCAACATGAAACCTACTATCTCCCTCATAGGAAATGGTTGAAGCCAACACATTTTGCTGCCAGATGTTCTGAGAAATTTGCATAGCAATATAACCCCCCGGAAAACAAAGTGGTTACATGCCAGTACACTCTTTGCTTGGAGATAACGGTCGAACATTAGAAGGTGCAGGCATTCCTGGAACGTTATTGTTAGTGTTCTGACATACCACGAAGGCATCTTGAAGCAGTAGAAGCTGCGAGAGCCGTAACATTGCTCCAAACGGGTCAATCATTTCGGACTGTGGCAAGTGCCCTCAATGTGTCCTCTTCCGTCATTTTCCGACTGTGGACACGATTCCAGGTGACTGGCCGGTACACACGAAGAGCTGGGCAAGGTCGCCGACGCTCAACAACCGCCAATCAAGATCGTTATGTGCGGACTTGTGCCCTGCGCCGAAGAACCTCAACGGCCAGAGACCTGAGAAATGACCTGCAGATGTCAACTGGGGTAGCTGTTTCAGATCAAACAATCCGGAACAGATTACGTGAAGTTGGCTTGAGAGCCAGACGACCAAATCGAGTGCCTAGGCTAACCCGCCAGCACATACAGGCGCGACTAGAGTTTGCACATCAACATGTCACCTGGCAGCTTCGCCACTGGCGTTCTGTTCTCTTCACAGACGAGTCAAGATTCCGCCTGACCCGCTATAATGGCCGTCTACGTGTCTGGAGACGACGTGGTGAGCGAAACACCGACGCAACAGTTTGTGAGACTGACCGAATGGGATGTTGTTGCATTATGGTTTGGGCTGGCATCTCAATAGACCATCGAACGGATCTTGTGGTCGTCCGAGGGCGAATGACCGCTGACGTTTACATTCGTGACATTCTGGAAGAACATGTGATTGTTGCTGCACATGGCATGGGGCCTGGATTCCTTCTGATGCAGCATAATGCTCGTCCACACACTGCAGCTGGCACTCAAGATTTCCTACGGATGCATGGCATTCAGACCATGAGGTGGCCTGCACTGAGTCCGACCTAAATCCCCTTGAACATCTTTGGGACATGCTTGACAGGCGAATTCGACACCGCCCTTCAGCTCTAGAAACACTGCAACAGCTCATCCAGGCACTTACTGAGGAATGGGACCGGCTTCCCCAAGATCACATCCGTCGACTGATACGGAGCATGACTCGAAGGTGCATGGAGGTTACTGCAGCCCGTGGTAGGCATACACATTACTGAGTGGTGCAAAAACTGATCCCTGGAAGAAACAAGGCATTCTCCTCACAACGTCCAAAAAACATTTCACTTTGTTTTAGGCAGGGGTCCTGCAGTTTCCTGTTTTTTCTTTATGTTTCTTCACCAGTTGTTCCAATAATGCATTCTATTGTTAAATAAACCGTCTTTTAATGATCACATACAGCGATTTTGTCCATATTATTCGTAGTTGCTTCTGCACGCTGCTTAATAGAAATGTTCCTTTAAATGTTTTGAGCGCAGTGTTTATATTATATACCGTTTCGCTTGGAAGATGTGTTATATGCGCTGCGAATTACTACTACTGTAAATTAAATCACTATTTGTAAAAAAAAAACAAAAAAAAACAAACAAAAAAAACAGGCGCTGGCAGTTGGAGGCTAGTGGCTAACGTGATTGGCTGAATTTAAACTATGATGTTTATCGCTCAAACAAGGCCATTCGCCTTCTTAGAATAGACGGATTGTGCATGCATAGCAGTGAGATGTCCAGTTGTACAGTTCCCACTTGTTAACAAGAACATAACTCGTAAAACGATTTTCAAATATGCTGAAAAGAAGAATATAAATATTTGTTGTTTAATATTACAGTCATATTTTATATACAGCAATGGCGAAAACTGCATGTCAATTTACGTATTCGATTGCAGCGTTCACACGAATCTTTCCAAACACGCGTGAAATGAGAAATGAAATGCTCGCACGTCTAAATGTTTCAAACTTATTCGCCTATGTTCTTTCCACCGCTTTAGCTATTCATCCTTTCTTAATCAAAGTAACCATTCATCCCTTCTTAATCATTGTTGCAAAGCATTGTCGGGAAAAATCTTGTAGGCATTCCAAGGAGCTTTACCTGTGACGCAGATGTGATTTTAAATTTCAATATTTCACTTTCACTTGGTTTAAATAAACAATAGAAATACCTTTGATTCTATCCACACTCACATCATTTATAAATATAGGCCTAACTTTAATTAGCCATTTTTAACAATAGGCCCAACATTAATTAACCATTTTTAACCTCAGGCCTAACTTTAATTAGCCATTTTTAACAATAGGCCTAATATTATTTAGCCATTTTTAACAATAGGGCTAACATTAATTAGCCATTTTTAACAATAGGCCTAACATTAATTAGC
>JAHWFO010001074.1:1311713-1350797 GCA_023313115.1 Rhysida immarginata
TAATTAGCCATTTTTAACAATAGGCCTAACATTATATAGTCATTTTAACTTTAGGCCTAACATTAATTAGCCATTTTTAACTATAAGCATAACATTAATTAGCCATTTTTAACAATAGACCTAACATTAATTAGTCACATTTTACAATAAGCCTAACAGCACTGAATTTTAAAACGAAATGAGCACGTGCTTCGACAAAGCTTCATTATGGGCACGTGCTCCAAGCTGCCATCAACAATGCTTAAGTGATAAACAAAAAGTAACACTGTGTTCACTTATGACTCATCGGTACGAATCAATTGATATATTACATGCCCTAAGTTCTTATTCTTAACATTAGTGCACGTGCCTGAAGGGGCCCACGAGAGCTCATCAAAAGTTGATATATCGCAGTTGAGTTCTTCCATTTTCACGTTATCGTGCAAACGATGGCCGGCCAGACACAAAGATATTGATTATGCTTGTATTCTTATATATAGCTTTAGCTAAAGCTCGTAATAAGGGCTCATTTTAGTACTTTTTGGGGTCATTTTCTCGGATGTAGCATTTCGAAATTCGAAAAGAATGTCATATTCGTCTTGTGCTCGTCATTCCCGTTCGAATGACATATTACATGCCTGATATTGCCAATAAAAAAAATTAATTGGGGGGTTTGGGTCTCAATAGTCACGTGTCTGTTAGACCGATTTCAATCACAAACTAATGAGGTGAGCTCAGGAAGGGTCTCTATCGAACAGCGAAAAAAAACATGAAAAAGTTAAAGCATTCTCGAGAAATCGTCGGACATACAGACGGACGGACGGACGGACAGACAGACAGACAGACAGACACACAAACAGAGCGAAACCAATATATGCTTTTCAGCATATAATAATTAACATACAAAAAACTTGTTTAGAAGCCAAATATTTTGGAGTTCACTTAAGAGTCGAATACATGAAATTGATATATGCGCATTTTCAATCTTTCGATTATTTTTTGTATATTCATAATAAACAAGAATTAACCCCTCCCACAAGGCATGTGCAGGAAAAAAGCGCAATTAAAGGAAATTGTCCTACCCTAAGTTAGGTAAAAAATTGGATCAAAAATAGGGATGAAAATTGGGAGATAAAATGTGGGGTTAAAATTGGAGGATAAAAAGTGAAGGATAAAAAAGGATAAAAAGTGGAAGGTAAAATACATCCCCCACTTAATCCTTTCTATCCCACAATTTTTAACCCTTTGTTCTGTTGATTTTCTCGAACGGACTGTTTGAAAATTGGAAAAGGTGATTGTAAGTGATCTATTCTTTCGTTTCTCGTCATTTCCGATCGAATGACAAAAACGTTAATACAAGGAGCAGTCGAATGAAAGCGGGTCAGACGCCAAAACGTATCTATGATTAAATTGATTACCTCAAAATTATGTAAATTCCATCCACTGGGAGATATTATGTAAATTCCATCCTTGAAGATCCTTATAGAGTGCCGACGGAACCAAATCTTTACCCAGCCACACACGTTTTCGTTCGGTGCAAACCGATATCCACGAATGTCTCTCTTCAGCTGACTAAAAACGTGGAAATCGCATGGGGAGAGATCTGGGCTGTGAGGGAAGGTGGGAGACGGAGACGTGTGTGATTGGCGAAAGATGTGGTTCCATCGGCAGCCCACAAGCCTCCTTAAGGATTGGATAGATCGTCTTATCTCCCGACGGAATAAATGTATTAACAGTTTTGGAGAAAACTTTTGAGGTAATCAGTTTTCAAAGATACGTTTTGGTGTCTAACCCGTTTTCATTTAACTGCCCCTTATAGATTCAAAATGCTACGTGACCATCATACCGTATGTTCGGACTACCCCTATAACTCCGACTCTACAGGAAACATCCGACTCAAACTTTTTAGTAATGCAGGTGTTGGCTGAGAAATCTCTATGGCAAATTTCACTCGTATACTCGTATAATATGGACTGGACCGACTCCGATTCCAAATTAATCCCAATCCGAAGCAAACTGAATAGTGAAGTGCTCCTAACCATCTAAATACCAAATTTCAAAGTCAAAGGATGTCGAAAATATAAAAGGGCTAACAGATAAATTGACAGTCATAAGTAACTCAATTTTTCCGTTACAACCGTTACGACCCTCTTAAACATCGGTGTTCGGATATCTTGGTATAACGCTGGGCGTGCTAAAGTGAACCCGCTTTTGATAGGACATGATATTTTAAGCACGACCCAGAGCAATAATAACGGAGGCCTACTCTTAGTCTTATTGATATTTTGGCATAAGGTTCAAATTCATTCGAGTTCATCCGTTCTAAGAAAATCGTTCGTAATTAAACATCACGTAATAAAAATAAATACATCTGCCCTCATGCCCCAACCATGATCTGCACATACTTCAGAGGATTTTATGCGAATGTGTGAACAATGACAACCTCATTGTAGACGCAGCTGAATGAATATGTGTACTGTGTGAGGATCACATTCAACCTGATCTAGATGGTAGAGCAACGAATCTGAAACAAGTTTTGTAAAAATCTGGGGCTATTCAGAGGACGATGAGGTATGGTAAAAATTCTTCAGAGTTGACCGAGAATCTTTTGAAAGTGATCCACATTTTTGAACACTGCAACAACGTGAGGTTTTTCAAGTGCTACTTTGAAATGAACTGAGGGTCAATATCTTATAAGCACAGGGTAATTCCTAAAGCTTGATGCAAAAATGAAGCCGATTTTTTTTTATTGATATACAGGGTCGAGTCACATTATTATGACCACCCCCTACGCTTGTCTTCGGGGTTGCCCAGCCGAGAAACTATGCGACGTGTTGGGAATTGGTTAGGTGACTATATAAGGTAGGTTTCCACTATGTTGAAAACATATCACTCATTGCTGCAATGGGTAAGAAACGTGTTTTATCAGATCTGGAAAATGGGATGATAATCAGCTTTCGGGCCAAGGTTGGCAGTATTTCGGAAACCGCACAGTTTGCGAACTGTTCTCGTGCTGCTGTTGTTAAAGTGTACCATGACTGAGAAAATGGGACCATTCAGAATAAACGGTGTGGGAACTGTGGAGCACCACGTGCCATTAACGAGAGAGGTGAACGTCGGCTGCGAAGGTGTGTGAAGTCCAACCGAAGAGCTACAGGGACCAACTTACCGCTCAAACCAACGAGGGTGCTACCAGACATGTCTCTAAAACCACAGTACAGAGGACCCTGCTACGTATGGGCCTCCACAGCAGACGGATGGTCACCGCACCCATGCTGACGAAGGTTCATCGCCAAAAAGGCTTCAATTTGTCCAGCAGTACAGAAACTGGACCTCTTCTGATTGGAAAAAGTTGCCTTCTCCGATGAGTCATGATTTCTGCTCCACAGAAGTGACGGCTGTTGGTGGGTGAGGCAAGAAAACTCCGAGAATAACCATTGTTGGACGAATCCATGCTAGTGGCGGCAGCTTCATGATGTGGGGAGCGTTCTCATGGCATTGTCTGGGTCCACTGATACCTGTGGAAGGCACTCTCAACCGATTCAGTTACTTATTCATAATTGCAGATCAAGTACACTCATACATGGCGACTGACTTCCCAGAGGGGGATGGCACGATGCAGCAAGAAAACGCGACGTGTCATACGGCTGCAATTGTTCAGGGGTGGTTTGAGGAACGCGACCAAGAGTTCCAAGTACTTCCCTGGCCCCCTAATTCCCCAGACCTCAACCCAATCGAGAACCTTTGGGATCACCTCGATCGTCATGTGCGTCCTATGGAACAACCACCGTGTACCCTTCAGCAGCTATCGGATGCTTTACAGTCTGCATGGCGACAGCTACCAGTAGAAACCTACCAGAATCTTATTGACTCGCTCCCACGCCGTCTAGCTGCTGTCCGTGCCGCTAAAGGCGGTTATTCGGGATATTAGCTGGTGGTTATAATAATGTGACTCGTCTCTGTAAAAAGGCAGAACAACTTCATAAATTTCCTGTGTGTGTCTGTGTTTAGTTTGCAACCACCTGAATGCTAGATTACCGGTGGGGGAAATCATAATATGCCAATTCTGCTTTGGCATCGCGATCACCTAATTTAATACAATTCGAGTTATTTTTGAGGGGATACGTTAAGAAAGTTGTGTATATTCCCCCATTACTACAACAGGACGAGTTGAAGGAACGCATCTCTGGTGCGATAACAGAGGATATGTTGGGACGCGTCTGGGAAGAAATGGACTACCGTTTAGGCATCTGCCACATCAAACAGGATGCTCATATGCAACACTTGTAATATCATGAAATCTTCTATCTTTTCATATCAATGTTTTTTATATGTCAGATCAATAAAAAATAAATCTTCTTTAGTTTTGTATGATTCTTTTGACTAACATATCTATAAATGTCTTTATTTTTCATATTAAATGGCTGGTTTCTTTCCAGACAAGCCTCCAGTAATAACTGGTTCTATTTATAAAAAATAAAGTTTAATTGACATTCCAGCCATATTTAATTTCATAATGAAACCAAGAAAATAAAGTAATTGTATCAAACAAGACAACACCGGAAATTGTACAGTAATTAAGAGTAATTTTTGAAGTAGTGCTATGGTTCTGAAAATACACGAGTACCTTGTGTTATTTTGGTTCGGCATTTCGGGCTTATGATATTTTTATAAACTTTTAGCATTCTATCAGAATATGTAAGAGTTTTAGAATCAACTATGAAACGGCATTTTTACTTCTGGCCGACATCTAAAAACTTCATAACACTTGAACGTTTATATTTTCGTCCCTCTTCGAAATACTTCTCTTTAAAAGGAAAATTACATTTCCGCCAGTTCCCGAGTCGGTTAATCTTCGTACTCTGAATTAATCTTCAAAAACTTTTCTCGCCTCGATTTCATTTTCAGCTCTGAAAACTCTTTTATGAAGGAGGCAGCAGAAGATGGCAAGCTGACGGTGGCCGAAAGGAAGAAAGTAAAGAAGGAAAAGGAGGCGAGAGGAAGGTTGGGGGAGGGGGGCGTTCGTTCTCTGCCTTGAACTCCCTCGTGTAGGTGGGCGGGTGGGATGTTAACGCGGCCTGATATTCGGTTGTCACTTTCTTCATTGGGGCGCAACGCGGGTCGGGTCTCTGTCGCCCCATCGCTCGCTGTTTTTCCGTCAGACTTAGTTTGAATGTCCTTCCGAACAATGAGACTTATGGCGGGGCGCGCGTGTGCGTAACGACCGCCACAGGGCAGAAGGGGCAGCCGACCGAAAACGAAACGGGACCAACTAATTAAAACGGCAGAGTACCAGGAAACATTTAACTTCCAATCATCTCAACGCCTAAACCCCGCTGCACACAAGAATCCACGAAACAAAGGTGGGCGCATTTTCGCTCTCTTTTTTTTTCTTTCAATTTTGCTCTTCCAAGTGTAACTCTCCACCTACTTTTCAACACCATATCATTCCTATTAAAAATAACGGAGCATTATAAATATAATAATTTAATACGGAGTAAAGCTGTCATATTTCTAAATGTAAAAAATGAATTCTCAAAGTAATAGTAATAAAAACTGTTATTAGTCTTTAAAATTGTAAACATTTTCTTGAATAGTCTGAAATTTCACCATTTTGAATGTTCAACTATGTTGATCTCACTTATACAATAATAAATTAGAAATTAGATTAGATATTGCTTTGTTGAATTTTAAATTTTTATTTGTTGATGCGTTACAACTGAATGATTTCAATATGCAACTAATGAGAGCGAGGTTGATCGAAGCTATAAATGCAGCCTAACACTATCACGGCCAACTAGTTAGAAGTTCTGTGCGTCAAGTAGATCAACAAAAACTGACCAGTTATGGAAAGGTTTTATAACAGCTCTTACCGATGCCAAGTATTTTTATTAGACCTTCATAAAAATGTGTAAAAGCAAAGTGTTAAACGTTTCAAAAGCAGGGATTAGCAATATACTCAATAAAAATATGAAGGGCCCAATATTGCTAACGTTGGACGAACCAGCGAAAAACCCAAATCTGAACGAACGCCTGAGGTTTTAGCAAAAGTTAAGGCTGGTTTCCATTTAGCGTCGGTTCGGCATAGGTTATAGGCGTCTGAGTCTTTTTTTGGAATTTTTGAAAAACGCATTCGTTTTCCACTTAGCGTCTGTTAAGCATCTGCGTCGGTTCGGCGTCGGTCACGCGTCGTTTCAAGATCTGGCATGGTTAGATTTTTAGGCGTCTTTTTGATCTAGCCAATCAGGTGCGATCTATTTCGCTATGGATTCTGGGTAGTTGTCTTCGCCGATTCAGATGGAGAATCATGGCTGCCGTAGCTGCTGTTCGCCGACACGGGTTCTCGCGACTTTTCCCTCGTGAATTTATTAATAAACAGGTTATAAAAATTTGGTGAATCATATATTTATTAAGTAAAAATGATATAGTAATAAATTCAAAGCGTGAACTTGACCGGAGTGGTTGATATCTTCTTTTTCCATCACCTTGAGAGAGCGACAATTGTTTGCAGCGACTCGACCAATCAGATCAGACCAAATTCAGATAACGGTTGAAAGTCGCTAAATAGAAAGGCACGACCGCGCTCGCATGCTAATCAGGGCGCATCTCACAGGCGACGATTGCAAAAAAGGACGCCGAAGCAAAAAGGACGCCGACGCTGAACCGGCGCTAAATGGAAACCAGCCTTTAAGCGTCTTATCTCGGGAGAAACTTCAATGAAATAAATGTTCGAAATGACGTCCTCTTTCGAATTAGGGATCGTGGCCCCCCTCGCTCGCCAGATTTATCACTCCCGGATTTCTTCCTATGGGGTTATCTGAAAAATATGGGGTTATCTGAATAGTCCACACACGATTGATGAGCTGAAAACAAACCTCACAACAGCCATTTCTAACATCAATACTGCCATGCTTCGCAAAGTCTCACGAAATCTGGTAAAACGAACAGGCTTTTGTATTCGCGAAAGAGGACGCTTTTGTTATTTCCAACATTTACTGTAACACCTAAAGTTTGTCTGCTAAAAATAAAAGCCAACATTTCAATTAATCTCTGTAATACTTTACTTTCATTTAAATTCTCATACTACTTTTACGGGCAGCTAAACTTTGATGTGCGCGACTTTAAGTTCACCCTGTATAATTACGAATCTCCGTAACCATCAAAGAGGAGAAATAAGACAGAGAGCGATTTCGGATGCCGACACTGAGCCAAAATAACCAACTGCGATTTGGGGACGGATGAGAGCGAAGCGGCGCTGTTTACAATCCAAAGACCGTGTCGTTAGCATTTTCAGGAATATAATTCTCCATAAGAGGAACTATTATTGCGAGCAGTGACAAAGGAGGTAGTGAGTGGCTTTGTGCACTCTATCTTATTCCTTTTCTACGGTAACCATAGAATTTAGCGTGAATTTTCTCTGAACACGGAGAGATAGCATTAATTTGTATCACTTTATGGTACTATTTTGAGTGTACATAACCATTGGTAGTGAATGCAGCTCGAATTTAGTGCATCTTAATAAATTTTCTTTTGATCCCGTGAGCTTTTCACGGGAGAAATACTCGGCAAGGAAACAATACCGCTCGCCGAGATGCTGTCTGCCAAACGCGGCAAAGGGCGCCCGCGGGAAATACCCATTCCCATTGAATCGCAGTCCCGTCGACGTCTGGACGACCCGTGTCTACGATTTTGACCGTATCGTCCTCCGTTTTCGCGTGACCTCCGTCTGTCGATGCTGAAGGTCTTTCCTCCTTGAAATCGCACATTGTCGCTTGTCTCTCGGAACTTGTGTATTCCACCTTATGTTGTGGCTGCTAATCTGCACGGCGGGTGCCGCTGACATCAAAATACCCTCGAGTCTAGGCGGCTCCCCTTAATTTCCGTAAAAGTAGCGGGTTGGATAGGAACCAGTGTTCACTGTAGAATATTTGTAAGCAGCATAATAGGAAGAGTTAACAATAGTCCTACGTTTATTACCTCCGTTCCGATGCGAGTTCTTTCTGCGAAGTTCATATGCCTTTTACTCGTCAGCTTTCCAGCCTGGCTTCCGTGAAGCAATGGAAGAACATCTTTGCTTTCTTTTGTGTAGCGATGAGAATTCTTGCCGAGTCGTCGAAGCAATAGGCTCTTTATTAGAATTGGAAGATATGCTCATGCAATAAGAAATAGGGCTTGTCGTTTTAATATCATTCTTGGATTGCGCTGATACAAGTGGAGCTCGTCCGTTGCACTTCCCAGAGAGCGTTGCGGCTTCCGACTTATATGGACGTTCCGGCTTTTTTCTTCCTAGAGCCATGAGCTGAACTTTTCCTTCCGTCATTGCCTTCTCTCGATTCCCTTCCTCCTTCCGTATTTACGTGCTTCGGAATCAGCTTTTCTCATTATGCAATTTTTCCTCTTCAATCGTTGATCCGCATTTTCTTTCGCTCTTCGGATCGAGCGACTTCGTCTTGGAGGGGAACTCTGAAGCAGGTGTTTATGAGACGTTGACTCTGGGCCTGATGCCGTGTTGCCCGACTCTCCTCTGCCTCTGATATTGTGTAAGCAAGAGAGATATTTTTAAGACTATGATGGATATTTTAATGGCTTCTCTTTGGTCTGTTATGCACAGAATATTGTCACCAATGTTGAACAATGGGTTGGCTGCTGCATTTAGGTACAGTAATACAAGAAACAGACCCTGCATTATCCCGCGTCTCGAAGAGTGAGTTACAATCATGTAACTGGAGAAGTAATACTGAATATATAGCTGGGGAGCTGGCTTTAATTTTTATAAATATTAGCATTAATTAATAAATTCATTTATGACGATGCATCTATAGTGAAGATGGTAATTCTATATTTAATTATGCGTTACGAAAGATGGACGAATGAATGAAGATCGGGCCGTCATAACAGAAGCACGAGCTCCCGGGCTTTTGCAATGTTCAGGGGGCTCTTTCCTACACGAATATGGAATCCAATACTCGCAGGGCCTCCGGGCAATAGCCATAGTGCACATAAAATAAGACAATGGTACTGTAATTAATCTTACAATTTACGCAACTTTAAAGTTGCAGATCATTACACTCCCTGTAGATAACACTGGTCAACACAAGTTTCATTGTCAACAGTTTTATAACTTTTCTTATTTAATTCTGGGTCGCTGATTTCAAAAATGACTCCAGTTTTCCTGTATTGATTTTAGTTTATGGGATATTGGAAAAATTGCACACCTTATGTGGAGCGCAAAGCTTATCTTAGTTTCCAAGTTTCACATCAAAATAGGCGAAATATGCTTTTTTGACAAAGGCTATGATGTTAGTTCTCAACTTCTGTAGAGTGTACTCTCCACAACTGTAACGGAATACCTCAGGACTGTGCAAGCACTTTCGACGAGAATAACTAATGTTTCTGCAAAATCAATGAAAATGATTTCAGAACAATGATTTAATAGTACAATGTAGTTCAATTGGGGGAGGCCGTGGCCTGGTGGGCTTTCACTGAACACACAACTTCTGTGAAATTAAGCAACATCAGGCACGGCTAGTCACTGGATGGGCGACCATCAGTGACATACGATCTTCACTCCCCCACCCCCAGGCTGCTGCGACCATCATACAGCAGTCGTTAATCCAGGTTCATCCAGGGACCCAAGTCGTCGGCCTCTGGTCATACAGGCCATGGATGGACGTATTGGATTACATTAAAATAAATAAAAAATACATAAAAAATAAGAAACACAGGTATATACGGTTATCTCATAAACTAGAGCCAATCGAACAAACCAATGTCATTTTTATGATGCAAATAAACATGAGATTTCCTATATTAAATCAAACAGCACATTCTTTGAGACATTTGTCAGCAATCGACTCAATCTTGGAGGCGCCTTGAATGGTGGCGACATAGCTGCAGAAGAAATGAACGAAATCTAACGAAGTCGTTAGTAACCTACAGGTGAGAGAATATTGCAAAATAAACCATTAACCCTTTGAAATTACATAATTTTTAAAATTTTCATTTAATATCAGTTGTATTTATAGTCAGTCTTCGTTCGAAATATTTCGCCAATGGTTCATTTATTTTCAAATTTTTACTGCTTCATTTTATTCCTCAATCTAATAAGACAAGGCTAATCCATCATTTTTGCATACTTGTTCTAGGATCTCGTCTCTCATAATTTATTGTTGAAATCTCTTAAAACTTTTAATTTATTGTGACTATTTTACTAGAACACGCCCCAAAGCTAAAACATCGTCATTTTTCAAAATATGGAAATATTTATTTTAGGAATTGAATTTAAAAAGTAGATTTTTACTAGTATTTGTTTTAAGATAAATATTGACAAAAAAGTCACATTTGAACACCTTTTTTTAACTGCAAAGAAATTCAATAAATTATTCAAAAATAAACAGGAAGCTGTTTAAAATGAACTAAGTATCGGTGGAATAATATTTTATGTAGTGACTAAGTGCAGCAGCGTAAAATTTCAGAGAAACAAATTTAAATAAAGAGAATAAATAAACAAAAAGGTACGTAACGCCAAAAAGAGAAAAATAAATAGACCTATATGTCACTTTAATCCTAAGCATAATACTGCTATTTTCAGGAAAAATGCTAATTCAATATCGACTTGAAAATTTTTTTTCATTGATTATTCTAAAAAAAAAAAAAAACTCCACATTTATTAGCCTTTGGTTTTTATTATTTATTTTTTAACTCTTTTTCGTAGAAATGGGTTCAGGAACAAGTGAAATCATAGGTACGTATGTCTGATACTTGCAGACAGCCAAATCTAAGAACGATAATGTTTTGAATTCGATATTTGAGAGTTAGTGGCGTCCTTAGTGCTGATTAAGTGCTGCACTTTGTTGATCAATTTTTGCGGACATTCGGTTTTAGAGACCCATTCAATGTGACATGAAAATTTGACAAAATCGGTTTTAAAAATAAGTAACAGTGTTTACAATATACAGGGTGTTTTTGAATTGAGTACAGATTTTTTGGGAGATGATAGAAGAGGTCCTTAGAAGTATTTTTTGTCATATGAACATGGGGTCCCCGCAGCTCCGTTTACTTACAATACTGCATTGAACAATCAAACGAGGGCAAAGTGGATCGTTGGACGGGGGCAAACTGGATCATACACACAGAATAGCCTAAGAGGTACAGTGATCACAGACAAAATCAAGTTGTTCTTCATAGGATGCCAATGAAGCCGGAGCTTTTGAAAGTTCAAGTTTCTTCACACATTTCTTCGAACCTTTGCCATTCGAGCTTCTAGCTACAGAATTGGATGATTTTTCCTCGTTTCTGGCGAGCTTGTCAATATTTCGGAAGTTTCCTCCTGACACTTCGTTTAGCACTTCTCCAACAGTCTTGGTCTCACATCTTTCCTGATCCATTTTCCCCCTTCATCAATTATCCACTTTGCCCCATCTTCTCGCTTTAAAAACAAAAAAATTCCATGAGCAACACATTAAGCCTAACGGACGAAAACTGAGTCGAATTATCGATAAATCACTAACACGCATATCTAGAAGAAATTTTGATCAAACGAGTCATTACTGAACGGCAGCTAAATGATGAAACATTGTAGATTTTACGAAAACCGCATGAAAACACATTAACTTACATAATTTACTTCGTTCGGTCTTAACACGTCCCACGATGACTTGTACTCTGTGTGCACTGACTAGGCAACACACAGAAAGGTGCCTTTTATCTGGAAAAAAAGAAATATTTGGCTGATCCGCTTTGCCCAAATGTACTCTATATCCATTTTGCCCCACTCTCCCCTATGCTCGTTACCTGATGTAAGGAATAACATGATCCTATAAAATCCGTAGACAGCGGGCGCCAGTGATTGTCACTGTTACCAAAAACACCATCGATCTGTTCTTCGAAGAAAATCGGTCGAATGTTGAGTTTACAGTAATGCCACACAAGAGAGTTACCTTCTGCGAGTTTAGAAGAACTTCAAGGTATGTATGCGGATTGTCGGACCTCCATAACTTATGATTGGAAAAATTTCCGCATAATGCCAATACGAATATGTTAAAATATCATTATAATCTGTTCATTAATAAAGCCGTTATCAGCTTTCAAAGTGAATAAGTTATTTAATATAGATTATACAAAAATTCAGTCCATGCAAGAAATTTATAATACAGTTTGAATAAAAAAAAATGTTACCCTTTTAAACATCTATTTCGGATAAAATACTTATGGTAGAGGGCTATGACAGGAACCAATAGAAAGAAAAATTCACAAAGTTTTATTTCCATTACCACGATTTAATTTTAGAGCCTCGTGCAACGTGACAAACATCCTAACTTTGGGATGGTACATAGACAGTGTTCATCACATAACCCTAAAGAAAAATAATTACTCCCATAGAAAACGACGAAGCCTGCTTCATAAAAAATAATTATAATATGATTGCACAAACTTCGGACGACTTGAGCAGTGATTAGTTTATTTGTAAATTTTGTAAATCTTTTTCAGTTTTTATTTTGCGATTAATTTTTCTTCTTGTAACCAATTTGATGACGATTGTCGAGAAAAGTTAACATTATTGTGCTATAGGCGGAATTTTCTATTATATTTCTAATTGTAACTGCATTTTAGCAGTTGATCCTTATGCTATTAAGAAATTTTTCTTAAGTGTCTCAAAATTACCCATTACTTTAGTGTTTTCTCTTGGATTCACAGTTTTATCATGCCTTGCAAAAATATGCTAACATGAACAAGCATTATCTATTAACAAAGCAGTTAGTAACTGGTTGGTCCTTGTGGGTTGATTAGTTTATTAAGATGTCTGGGCATGCTTAACACTGAAGCACTTCTGCAGAAATTGATTCAGCACTGTCACTTAAATGACTTTTTTTTTTTCTTGTTAACTTACTCTTTGCCATCACTGTATCCTAATTCAAGATACTTCTCAGGAAGTCGAAATTCTAAGCATTAAGAAAATTAAAATCAAGAGCTATTTAAAATTTCTAAAAAAAAAAAATTGATAGAAAACAAATAATACAATGAGGCTCACTAAATAGTCCATGGGCAACAAAAATCATTAGTAATGTATATACGATATAATTGCCTAAATATTTATTGCTATTATAATTCTTTGAAAAAAGTTATTTCTAATTTAAAAATAATTTTAAATATTAAATCTAAAATAAGTCCTTGCAGATTGTTTTGTGAAAGTAATATTTTCGGCGGTGCTATTATGGCCTTATTAGTCATTTGCGTTTATCTACAGTGTTCACAATAGTGTTGTTTTTGTAACAACCAGAGGCGAGCTGCGAAACCCATGTTGAGAAGAGTCCTTCTCTTATATTGAAGTCCTTCTCTCCTTCATCTGTTATCTTGGATAAAGAAAATTACACCTGTATGATCATCTTTAGTAATGAATACGTTCTTTATTTACAATATGTCTATAATGACAGCCTACAGATGTCGTGCTTATTCATTATAGCAGGATAGCAGAATACTGGTTTGGTCGCCCACTCCTGCTTCAAAGGCTGTGTTCACAAAGATATCCCTGTGCATGACGACAGCGGTGGACGCCGATCACGTCATAGAGGCTCGCGTCCTCGCCTTCTTTTGTAAACTGGTTCAGTCTAGAGACCCTGAATATTTATTTATTTTATTTTATTCATTTATTATGAAATTATATTCAATTTGTTATTACCGATGATTTTTATTTTATTTTAATTTATTCTATTTTTATTATTCTATTCTATTTATTCTAATTTATTTTTATTTTAATTTAAATAATTCTATTTATTTGTTATTTTTCTCTTTATTTGATTAATTAAAAAAATTATTATTCTATTTTGGATATTTAGATATTAAACTGAATTCACTTAGTTAATTTTATTTAATCGTTTTATTTTATTTATTTTGAGCTATTGTATTTTATTTAACATTTATTTTTATTTAATTTTAAAATAATATTAAAGATTAATAAAAGATTATTAAAGAAAAATATAACGACTTTATTTGTAAGAATTTTTTAAAAAGTAGTGAGCATGCACTACAGAAAGGTCTGATAGTTTTCCCTTCCATGTCATTGGTTGTCGCATCTATTCTATTCGAGGAATGCGATGTTCCACAAAGCAAACAAAGCCTTACATTGCATTTTGGGTAATCAGTGCTGCTCTCAAAACAGCGGATCCAGTGGATGGGCTGTGTCCACTGTACTCGCGCACACTATCGCTTGTTTCCTTGGAAGACGAGGCCTACGATTGCGTTTATGTCCGACCAGCTGCTCGCACCCACCGTCCCCCGTGACTTTGTGAACACAGGCAAAGCTTCGATCAGTTGACGTTTTTCTGGATACCTCTTACGTGCTCGCACTCGACGTATAAATCGTCCCAGAGATTCAGATTGAGATTGAGGTATAAGCTGGCCATCCCAGTACATGCACGTTAATTTCTTCAAGCCAGGCGGTAACGACATTATCCTGCTGATGGCCATTCATCGAACTGCTGCCACAGTGCAAGAAGCGTATCAGTGTCCCGAATCTCAATGGCGTTGGGTCTTTATGGTTCCATTGTTACGGCACTGAAGCAAAAGCAAGAGGAAATGTCCAGATCATCACCGACTAACTTCATTGGAGGGACAACACTCTCCGGCACATGTCTTCTTTCTCATGTTAGGCCATACCGAGATTCGAACATCTGATTGGAGTAAAGTGTAGTGTTACTCGTTCACATAAGCTTATTCCAGCGCTGTATTAGCGAGTAAAGTCATGTCAGGCAAAAAGACATTTCGCGTTGAAAATAATGGTATTTGGTTTATGGGCAGCAGCTCTTTGTAACCTAGAGCGTGATGCTCCCAACGAACAGCAAGGTGCTGACTGTGGACCCTGTCGCTTGCTGAAGGTTATTTAATATTTGTACTGCTAAGTTTCTTTCTTTTGACAGACCGACCTGGTTAAGACAAGTCGGTTTCTGCAGGTCAGACTCCATGCTCTACAACGCAATGACATCGTTGTAGGCAATATCTGTTCATAGGGCAGGTTCAACTTACAACATAAGGCACGACTTAACAGGCTCTAACAATTGACATAACAGGCTATCATTAGATTATTTGGAAATCGATGAGCTGCTTGGACGACGTCGTGTTTGGTTGCTAGGATAAATAGCAACGTCCATAGTGTATGTAGGCACTTTTAATGGTTATATCGGGTTTAGTAATATCGGGTTCCAAGTGATCTTTCAGTGTTTATTTAACTAGAGAAAACTCTGGAATCATTTAACTGTGCAAAATAAAAAAGGGATAATTAAATTACAATATCCATTTCCATAATAGTTGCGACAATATGAAAAATGCAAATAAAACATGACTGACTAAATATATATTAGCAAAACTAAAAATAATACATGCGTTTAAAGTGACTGAAGTCAACTATGTACAATTTATAAATGCTGATCTCTTTTTTGTCCGTACATAAATGTTTAATGAAATTGCCATTGGCATCATGCACCATAATAGTTGGGACGGAAGAAAAAGACCGCACCGGAAGCCATAGAAGTGACATGAATATCCTCGAAACTTCTGGAGAACATTAAGTCATAACTTTTCCCTATGATATGCGCAATAGAATAATCCAACAATTTAGAAGCAATGTATTTCAGCCTGAAATAGACAGAAATCGTTGTCTTCCGTCGTCTACAGTTCTTAATATTATTAATAGGTACAGGACAAGCGGAAATACCAACGTTCGTAAAGGGCAAGGACGAAGACGAATTCTGATTGCTCGTGATCTTCGGATTTTCAGACGTCACTACATTGAAAATAGACATTCATCAGTGACAGAAACTGCGTAATGGGCTCAAGAATTCTATCAAAAACCATTCGCCGGTACATCACAAAATGTAAGTTGAAGCTGAAACGAAAGGAGTTCGTAATCACACTAAGAAACGTAGGTGCCTGGCTTGGGCACGCACCCATCTGAAGTGGACTGACCCTCAGTGCCAATGTGTTTGTGGTCCGATGAATCTAGATTTACGGTTGTTGTTGGCGAAAATCGTCGGCATGTACTTAGGACCAAAGAGGAATAAAGACAATCCTGCCTGTTACCGACGTGCTGTACTGAAGCTAGCTTCAATAATTGTCTGGGGTTGCATGAGTACCAATGGATTGGGAAACTTACACATCTGCAATGGCACCATTAATGTAAAGCCTATATTGGAATTTTAGAAGAATATATGTTGCCTTCTCGGTGACTCATTTTGGAACCCGTTCCTTCCTATTTCAACAAAATAATGCTAAAGCTCACACAGCTCGCATTAGAGGACAGTGGCTACACAATAGATGAATTTGGGTGTTAAATTGGCCTACCTGCAGTCTTGATTTGTCCCCAATAGAGAATATACGGCGAACTATTAAGAAGAAGTTACGTCAACGACGACCTCGAACAGTTCAACATCTGAAAACTTTCGTAAAGCAGGAATGGCAACAAATTCCCATTACAACGGCACAGAAATTGGTATCATCTGTTCCTCGAAGGCTACAAAGTGTGATCAGAAGGAAGGGAGATGTCACCCAATGGTAATTCGCCCAATGTCCCAACATTTTTGGAATGTGTTGCAACCCCCATTTCGCATAAACCTAATATTTATTACCATTAGTTAAATTTTTGGTTCAGAAATGTTTGATACCTACCCAATAAACTATCTTCCTTAGAAATAAAATGAATTAATACATCAGTGTATCAATATTTTTGCTGTGTCGCATGTTTCACCCTGTCCCAACTTTCATGGAAGAAGAAAATGTATTTGCTATTGTACTTTTCTTTAAATAGAAGTTGACTCGAGTGAGTGATCAGTGATGATTTATAAATTGTCAAATCCGAAACCCTAACGAACTGTTTTAAATGTGTTAAGAGTGACATTTCTTTGAAGGCCCTCCGCAACGGAAAGGTAATGTTAAGCAAGAATAGAAACCCCATGTAAAAGAAAAATAGGCCTTTGTCTCAAATTAAACTCTATATTCATTTTTAAAAAGTCGTCAACTTACAAAATGATTTTTAAACTTTTAAACTTTTCCCATGTCAGCAGCTTTTAAACGGCATTGCTTTTGCTTTTCATTTTGTGTTGGGTGACGAGGGCGGAGCGGAAGGCGAATCGACTGAGATGCCGAGCGGCTTAGTGTCGTCTCTCCCCGAAGTGTTTGTCAATATTAACTCAGGGACAGCTAACATCAATAGCATTCTGGTTCGTCGCATTTCAGGGGCCCTCCTTTGTCAAACAGCTATTATATCTGTGGCGCTTAGTTTTCTCTGCGATTTCAATTAAAGCCTTTTATTTTCCTCATTATCAATCGCTCGCCCTTATTCTTCGCTTTATAAAAATTTTATTTCACAGTCGGATGCCTTTGTAAATTATAAAAGCAAACTTAGATTTTAGTAATAATTTATCAATTATTCTGCTAAATGTAAAATACTGTTCAAGAGTTATTAGAGTAATTAATGCAAACTAACGGGTTTGGCGCTAACTTTTGTTTTTTTATAAAAGCAAACTTTTCGCAAAAAAAAATTTTTAAAGATTTTGACAAAAAATTACGTTTGTCTGGGAAAAAAATGACGCGATCATAAAAAATCTGAAAGGCAAATATAGATTTCAGAATGTACTATAGTTCAATATAAATGCTCAGACGGTATTTCAGCATATCCTGGAGTATCGATTCCACTGCTTCGGAGATGCTTTGGTCGGGTGACTTTTTTTTTTTTTTTTTTTACGTTCATACATCAAGGATTCCGCTCCCCACCTCCATGTTACAGCAATTGCGTGACCAATAATTGAAATAACGAATCTCCGAAGCAGTCTTGTCGATATCCCAGGATATCCTGAACTACTGTCTAATCAGAGCTGGACTACCATCTTAACATAGGCGCAACATCGAACATTTGTAAAGGTAAAACTTAAATAGTTAACGTGTCATTTTATGTAATTACAATTAGGAGTGAATAGCAGATTCTGCTATGGGAATTATAGAGCGAGGTCACACGGTTATACAAGGAGAGCGATGCAGGCTAGTCCACAGACCGCATTACAAAGCTAAAACGTTAACATAAGTGGAAGAAGCAAGGTAAATAACTTTGAACGGCGTGAAAGATGATTCAGTTTGTGAAATTTCTGCATTATTACACTTCTCCCGTTCTACCGTAAAGGACGTCTTCAGATAACGGAAAAGTGAAGGGGCTACAACTTACAACTACGACCTCGTAGACCGTACAAGAGAATTGACAGACAGGGATTGCAGAGTGCTGAAGAAGGTGGTGAAATAGAATAACACAGCATCGGCAAAGACCATCGCAACGAATTCCAAGATTCCTGCAGATGCAACGTCAACAACATGACAATTCGTCGTGGATTTCTAACTTTGGGTTTTTATGATCTAGCAGCCACATATAAATCGAATATTAACGCAACCAAAACCAAGCGTCGCTAACAGTTATGTAAAGATCGACGAAAACAAACCCTTGAGCATTGACGACGACCCACGAATTATCCTACATAGTCTAGCAGTCCGATGGAAGTCTATTGATTGGAGAATGTCGAGTGAACGATATTTACTCCACTGCATTTGCCGCAACTAAAATTCGACCGATTGAAGCAACCATGGGATAACATTACAACTGACACAATAATCCTTTTAATTGAGTCGATGTCTCGCAGATGTAAAGCTGTGATCGATGCTAACCGGTATCCAAGTAGATATTAAACAATATATGCAAATAAAAAAATTTTTCGTTTCTAAACATTTGTAAATGCCTTATTATTTTATTAATGACCAAATATTTTTGAGCCACTAAACTTCAAACATTTTCAAAAATTGTAAAATTGGTTAAAGTTGGAAAAGTGAAATTTTACACAATAATAAAAAATGATATATGATTTTTGATAATGTGCACAAATTTTTATTCAGATTCAAGATTTAGAAAAAAAAAATTGTTTACAAAAGACGTCATGACCAATAAATTTGCACACTGTTGTATATACAAGGCGACCCAAACTTATCCAGCATAATTGTTTAGGAACATTGTATGGTTCAAATGGAACAAAAAATGTCCTATAAACATTATATCTAGTTTCGATCGTGTGTAAGATGTCGACATTTGTCTATTTTTCTTGTAGAGTTGTTAAAGCAAATACATAAAACACTTGAGAGTGCAAATCACTTTTTATTCTGCATACTGACAGAACATCACATTGAACTACAACACAAAACTAAAATGAATGTCCGCATATTCTTCATTTGTATTGCACATATGATCAACTGCTCAAATCAACCGCCAAGTCAATAAAATACCTTTCACATATGTTACAAGAACGACGATTCCTCTTCCTTTTTGGCATATGCAAAACAGGAAGAGTACATTTAAGAATAAATAGGTAAACCTACGTTTTTTCTAGGAAAATAAATAAAAGAAAATAGAAAAACGTCGATATCTCACACACGATCGAAACTAGATGTAATGTTTATAAGACATTTTTTGTTCCATTTGAACCATACAATGTTCCTAAACAATTATGCTGGATATGTTTGGGTCACCCTTAGAAGAAATAAAATCTAAATTACGTAAATCAATATACTTAATGTACTTACATTAGACAATATTGTCCCATCAAAATGAGAAAAATGATATATAGTGCACTGTTTGAATTCAAAATAAGATATGGAATTACACTCTACAAATTTTCTACGACCTTTAAAAAAATTCAGTCACTTCAAAAAACAATAATAAAATCAATAACATTTTATTCAGAACTAAACAAATTAAACTACAATTAACAACTTAAACAACTAAAAATTTTAAAAATAGACGATCTATTTGATTAGATTATATAATTATAACACAAAATATTTTTTTAAAAAAACATTGTTAATAAAAAAATCATTTGCGTATAACATTAGAAATCATGAATATTTTAAAATTCCTAAAATATATAATAACTATGGATTAAGAGAAAGAAAAAATATATACCAAACATTTTAAACAAAATTCCAAAATGGATATTAAACCTGACCTCATACAATCTAATCAAGAAAAGTATACTGATTTGGAAAGGTTACATATAAATTATATAGACTGAAAAAAAAATTGTTTTTAAGTAGAGAAGTGAACCTTTGCTCATTATCAAGTAGCGGAAGAATGAAACTACTTATTGTTTTCACAATGTCCGTCTGTCTGTCCGTCCGTCCGTCCCCTTCATAATTTCCGCATTTTTTGAGGTAGAAGGTTGAAATTCAGAATGTAGCTTGCCATGGGCATGTGCACCTTCACTATTTAATTTGGTTTTGATTGGCCCATTGGGGTCGGAGTTTCGGGGGCAGAAATTTGAGGGGACCAAAAGGTCTACGCGTATTTATGCATATAAAGGAATGAAATTTGGAATGCAGATTCCTCTAAGAAAGATCAACATTACTGTAAAGTTTGGGCAAAATCGTCCCAATAGGGTCGGAGTTGTGGGGGTGGTAATCACTTGGTCTTAAGAAATTTATGGCAACAAATAGGGTGTGATATATCATTCGATCAAAAATGATGAGAAAAGAAAGATAGGGTTCTTTTATATTTTCTAAATACAAGGTTCGAGAAAATCAATTTTTGATTTAAAAAAAAATGGGGGGGGGGGTAAAAAGTGCAGACGAAGGAATAAAGAAAATTAGATGAACTCAGGGCTTCTGCTACTTTCCTATACCTTCCTCGGGAGGCTTAATTTCTTGTTACTTTTGGTATACTCGGAAATATTTTTACGATTTTTCAAATTTTATATATTCAGTTTTTAAATATTATATTTGTAAACTCTGCTTTCCAATATAAGCCAACAATCGCTTCTGGAAATGCCAGAGATTTATTTTATTAATTAATTAATTAATTTATTTATTTATTTATTTATTTATTTATTCCAATGTAAGAAACATACAAATATATAATAAGATGAATTTCCCATGAGCACATAGTGCTCGTATATTCGGAAAAGCATCAAAAGAAAAGAAAATAAATTAGTATATACGGTAACAACAATTAAAACTGATTAACATATAAAAAACAATAAAAACTAATTATTTTTGATAGTCATAATCCAATTTTTAAGTTTATATCCAGATTTTCGTTTATCAGTACATAATTTTATTTCATTTGGTAGATCATTAAACAATTTTTTATAATTATAATCTATTTGATGGAAAACGAAAGAATGCTTTGGAATTTTATTATTATTAAAATAAATGAGTGAAGTGGAATATTAAAAAAAATTACATGAATCACATGTATTTTGATTAAGATGAAGGAAATAAATTTTCTTATTATAAAAGGAAAAAAAAAACAATCCAAAGAATAATCAAGGTACTCCGTCGAAAAATATGTAGAACAATCACTCTTCTTCTGATCAACATTCTCCTATTCAGTATTATGAAGAAAAAAGAACTAAAAAATTTATGGGTTTTACTGTAAACCGTACTATCCATTTTCATAAAAAGGCTAGAGTGTTAGCGAAAGGTAATAAAATTTGCCTCCTGCTATTTCAGAATCGGCAGTAAGTCCTTTTATTTTTTAATAGCCTCCTTAACAGAATCTATCAATATCCTTCAAGCAGTCTATCAAAGCCGACACCATTCGGAGTTGCACTATTAAAGAATAGCTTCGTATCATTTAATAATAAAGCTCGAAGTCATAACGTTCAGGTTTATTAACCCTGCACGTACATAAACGAGTCGCCAAAATATAAACTGAGCAGCAAAAGCAGAATAATTGATAACGAATGAAAAACGTCGCCACTAAAGGAAATCGATAGTTTTATGAGTAAACGAAACCGGTTTGTCTGAATCGATTGCCATTAGATAAAGAAAGTAGCCATAAAACCGATCGTACCAAATTGGTTAGAATTTAAGTCACTGGGGGCCTTTTCCTCTCAACTTTTTCTCCTCTTCCGATTCCGTCTCGTTTATTATTTGACTGACTTTGTAAACATGGGACTGATAAGAAAAACAGGGCTCTATCGAGTGAACGGATTCATGTTGAGATTGTCATAAAGGGATCGAAATTCAATTGAGATTACTAAAGTGAGGCCATAAAGTGGATTTCATTAAAAGATTTATCTGAAATACGATTCTAGCGAATTTGATTTTCCTTAGCGTAGCAATTGTTCGGTACCATAAAGGCATTTCAACTTCCGCGATCAATTCTCTCTAATCTCTTTCTTCTGAGCAGCTCCACGAATAAATATTGCGAATCACGTTTTTATTTGATAAAGTTGGAGGATATTGAAATCTGTTCATATCGAATGCTGCAAAAAATAATAATAGTAGGCCTAATAAAAAAAAAATTACAAAACAATTCTAATTTTTTAACTGCTTGCTAATTTCATCCTATTCAAGTAACATTCGTGGAAAGCAAACGAATTATGTTTCTAATTACCTGTTACAAAAACATTTCACAAAAATAATTTTGCGGGTCAGAACTATGTCAGAAGGATTGTTTAATAAATGAAAACTTTGTATTAAATGAATTGTTTGTCTTATTTCTGAATAACAGAATACATCATCGCTCCCCTCAGCAGATATACATCATCCAACTTTACCATGAGTTTCAGCATTCATTTTAACACATTGGATAAATTACGTTGACAGATAGAAGAATAAATGGATACTATTTTAAAATTTATTTTTGATAAAATTCCTATTATCAATCAGTTTTAAGAAACTCATTAGGGCTATTCAAAATGAATCGGTATATCTATAAAGCATCGAAGACTATGTTTCTATTCTCAAGCGGTCTAAAACAAAAGGTAAAAATCGTAAAGGCCAGTAAAGTTAATTGGGTCTAGCGGATGGTCGGAGAACGCTTTTTGCATGGCTGCGTGTGGCATGGTATGGGGTTCAGTTTCATTGTTTGGATTAAAACCAATTTATTCCAGTAGCAGGAACTTTGACGCCTCAACTTCTCTTGTCACAATGGACTTTCAACATTTTAAGATTGGGCGATTCCTGTACGAACCTAATTACTCCTTGTCACAAAGTAAGGTATACGCAGATGATATGTGAGAAGACTTGGGTTGAACAAATGGACTGACCTACACAGAGCTCCCATATAAAATCCCATTGAACACCTGTGGAATAAATTGGAGAGTCCATTACGGGCCAAACCACAACTCTCAAAATCTGTGACTGAACTCATCAACGCTCTTCGGGAAAAATGAAAGAAAATTCCTTATACTATGCTATCAAAATCTTATAGAAAGTCGTCTTTGGAGAGTAGAGGCCGTACTAAAGCAAAGTTCAAACATTGGTTTATTGGTTTATTAGAATTTTTGGCATCGACTATTAAGTTCATTATGCGCCTTTTACACAAGTTATATCTGTACGCAGCCCGGGACAAACACAAACATCCATGCCCACGGCGGGATTCGAACCTACGACTAGCTGGATTCGAAAACTAGAAAGCCTACGCCCTAGCCCTCTCGGCCATAGTTCAAACACCATAGTAATTTTCGTGAAGTCATGATTGCAGTACAAAAATACTGGTGTCTGTGAATTTTTGATCACAGTGTATCTCAACCTTGGATATTGAAATGAAATGCCAAAAGTTGTAATTACAAAACGTTCAAAGGTAAAACGATTCATTCCATTGCGATAATTATGATGGTAAAAAAGATCGGATGGGAAATTGTTGAATATTTTCTACTACAGAATTTTGCATACCTGGCAATTATCCCATCTTATGAGATTACCTACTTAGAAAAAATGAAGTTTTTGTCTTTTAATCCACGCAAAATGTTTTAAAAGAATAAGTTATATACAGGGTGAACACAAAAGTCTGACCCCCCCTTTTATTTTTTGAACCGAAGCAGATAAGCCAATTTTGATGAATCCAATGAATAGGAAGTTGTGGATGGCCTATCCCATGGTGCACTTTTCATCATCCCAAATATGCAAATTAGGACACATTCAAAATTTATCTCAAAAACCGTAAGGGATAGAGAAAAAAACCCAACTGCAAACTTGTTCAGCATAAAAAAACAAACAACACAAAAAAAAAATCATCCAAATCGGACCAACCAATCACGCACAATCACGTGGTGAACTGACGCCACAATCACCATAACACAATTGGGCACGGAAACTAACTGACGCCAAAACATGCCTTTTATTTGCTTTTCCGCATGAAAGTGAATGTGAGTATGGTAATTTATGTTAATTTTTTGAATTGCATGCTTTACATGGTGGAAATATCAACATTCAGTTTTCCTTGTGCAGTGTGAATGTTTGTTAGGTACAAACAGTTCACCACGTGATTGTGGGTGATTGGTTGGTCCGATTTGGCTGATTTTTTTTTGTTTTGTTTGTTTTTTTATGCTGAACAAGTTTGCAATTGGGTTTTTTTCTCTATCCCTTACAGTTTTTGAGATAAATTTTGAATGTGTCCTAATTTGCATATTTGGGATGATGAAAAGTGCACCATGGGATAGGCCACCAACAACTTCCTATTCATTAGATTCATCAAAATTGACATATCTGCTTCGGTTCAAAAAATAAAAGGGGGGTTCTGACTTTTGTATTCACCCTGTATTTTAGTTATTTATTGATTTACATATTTATACTTTCCGCACTCCAAAGGAATGAAAACAGGTGAAACAGATAAAATGCAACAAAGAAAACAAGAAATTAAAACAATAACAGCATACTAAGCAATCAAATAAATCACTACAGTTGTAATTGACATTTTCTAAATTAAAGTTTAACGCAATGACTATTTGCATGTGCGATGCGCAAATCGTTATTTTCACGTCATATACGATTACTGGTTGGCGAAATCACTTGATATAGTTAGCCGTGAAATTTGATGCTTGCACGAGACGAGATAACCGGACCGAACTTCTAAAGTTCGATTTTGTTCATCGCGTCTGCATACAACTAAATTTTAATATTATTAGGGACTAGTAGGCCTACTAAGCTTTTAATAATAATAGGATTAATTAAGCCGTCAAATCTTAAATCGAATTGTTTCTTTATAGTAACTATAATATAATAAACACTAACATAATAAATATAATATTTTAATATACACGTATTTTCAAACTTCAGAGGTGTAACGGGAAACTGAAGAATCAACTTCAATGCATAAAATTGTATGATGCATTTTTTTTTATTGAAAGTTGTCTACATTTTTCTGTGCAAAAAGAATAAAGAAACATTAACTATTTTCAATTTTACAATGATTTATTTTTTATTTATATAACATATAGTGACCATAATAGAGTCCAACAGACAAGCTGAGAAAATCGCTCTTCCTGCAATAGATCACTGGGTGATGACGTTGGCTAAGTTCATCAGTCAATCAGCGGCTGTATTAGCCTCATTGCATAGATCTTTTATTTATCGTTCATATTTCCTGTTTAAAGCGCGCTTTGTTCAACACTTGATCAAGCAACATGTCAAACAAGAAAGTATTACCATTCTTCTGTGGAAAATTAATTTCGCATTAACTGCAAAAACGGCCCTTGTAAGGCCCACCAATTCAACAGTAATTCATTTAACAGCAACATCAGTACGAGGCTAAATTTTAGTCCAACTGGTTTCTATCATAAAGTAAGAATAGAGGGTCGACTTAATGTTAATAGTGTGTTAATGTGTTTTGGTGGCGCAATCTGTTTTTCAGAGTTGAAATTAAATTAAACTGAATTGTAAAATGTGGTTAAAATACTTTATAATAATTGAAAAGAAACCGGAACGGAAGGCCATTTTACCGTTATAAAGTGTAGAATAATTTTTATAATTAAAAATATTTTCAACAGCAAGTGATTTACAGTACAGTGATCACAACCACTAACAACCATGGTTGACAATTGCTCGAACACACTCTACAGCAGTAAAAGGTTATGGCTAGAAAAATATTAAAAAAAAAAAAAAGTCCAGCCGGGTTTCTTTCCGGCTATCTGGCTTTTCAATTCCATACTTTTTCAACAATTCTTCAAACATACTTCGAAAGAATAAAGATCATAAATTGAAAACGAAATGACGACTATTTGAATAGTGAGTGAAGTGCAGCCATAGAGCATAGAGTAGGCTAAGTAAGAATGCTTACTTTCTCTATGATGCGCAGCACGTATGCTCAATGGCACATGACTGCATATTTCTAACTCTGTCAGATAGCAGCTGAGAATAGTTATCATCAACGCATCAATATTTTCAGTTTCTCACGATTTCAGACGTCGACAACATGAGAAAATGCGTTGCTCACAACCAACACCACCTAGAAAGAAGGCCTGCGTACAGAAACGACATACACTGTTACATCACACAAAAGCGGCTATTGTTAATTGTATTTCTCCCAACAATGAGCCCTAAATTTGGCCGTTTGATGATGATGTAACAATGTATACAGTTTCTTTGCGCAGGCCTTCTGTCTAGATGGTGTTGTCACAACACGACTTGATTACGCCAACCAATAATGGTATAGGACGTGCAAATTGCCACTGTAAAAATTTAAATGGTCACACATTTTTGACAAATTTCAAGCATACACAGTGAATCAGGCAGACAATACCAACAGATAAAACTACTGTAAGAAAAGCCATCACAGCCTTTGGAAATTTGTCCATTCAAAATTAGTTTATAAAGCTTCATTGAATATGTTTCATCGCTGTGAACAAAACACATTCTATTCAGTCTATCATGAGGCAATCGTCAGTCTAGCAGCATTTCGAGTCCGTCCAGGAGGACGAAATGGTCGCTCCTCATTCCATTCCGATGATGGAAAAAGTCTCTTCCATCTCGTCTAAGAAGAAGTTAGGTCCAAGATGAGAGTCGATTCCGAGAATGGGACGAGCATAACTGATAAAATCAAAATAGTCTCTGAATTTCTTAACGCTATTTGCTATTTCTTTAATTGTCGAGTAACAAATGACTGCAGCAAAGTTTGGTGTACCTTATCTATTGCATAATTCAGTAATTGAATGATTTCGATTTAAATTAGACATAATACGAATCAAATTGTTACAGCTCCTTTTCGCCATCTTAATTCTACATTTGGTAAAATTGAACCAGAGCACAATCGCATAAGACCATAGTGATACTTGTATAAGATTTGCATAAAATAAAGTGGTTAATTTTATGAAAATTATCAGTTATTATTTGACGAAATTTTACTTGCTATTCGAAAAGGAAATTCTTTATCTGTTAAATTTTGATTAAGCACCAAAGGAAAGTTTATTACCAAAATGAACACCCAAAGCTTTTTTATAATTAATTAACATTTTAAGAGTACTAAGTTTCATTCATCTTTCGGCAGAAATTGGCTTAGTAAATTGCTATTACCATCCAATCTTTATTTGAATATTGTAAATTCAACAGAGAGGAAATATTTTTATCAGAAATTATCATCAATATAGGACAATATGTGAAAACCAAGACCGAAGATGAAAATATCTTTGTAAACATCATAAATAAACATGACTCTATCAGTAAAAGAATGTTGAAATAATTTTACTTGATTTGTGTCAACACCAAAACTTAGCAATTCGGGTATACTCGTTGTCGAGGAACAATATCTTAACTCTTGTCGTAATATTTTCCGTCTTGCTGATGACATCAATTGCATATGTAAAATCTATAAAAGCAGAAGAATTACAACTGGTTCCAGCTCTCATCCAAATATGGAAAACAGGGAAATAAATTATTCTAGAAATAAAAATAAATACTACTACTGAAAAAAATTATTCGTTGAAAAAAAATTAAAAATAATTCTCTGAATAAAAAAAAAAATGGTAAAACACTTAAAGCGGGCGTCTTTCTTTCCTCTTCCATCTGCTTTCCCCTCCAAATTGCTCTTTTTAGAAATTTTCTCCGTTGATTATGTTCTCATTGATTACTTCATATGACGAGAGCAAACATTCTGCTTCCGTTGTTTCTATTCTGTTACAATTAAGGGATTGAATTGTCTGGCACCCCCTTTCGCCGAAGACCCCCTTTTTATCCACGAAAACTCCCTCGGCCACCCTTAGCAGGGCTTCCTATTTGAAAGCGAGATTGGGGAATCGTCAGGCGTCTGTTGTCTTTGAGTGCACCGGGGAGGGCCCCCTCCCACCCATGATTGTCCCGCTGGAACCATAAGGAGGAAAGAGGGAGAGCAAAGAACGGGGAGGGAGAGATGAAATTGAGGGAGCCACGAGTCCGTAGAGAGAAAGTCAAATGGTGTTCTTCACTCCATTGAATCGGATGACCAGCCCCCGAGTTCTTCGATGGCGACCCCCTCAGAGTCGATAAAGTAGAACGGCCAATTAACATTCAATCAACTCAGGGAGCGATGGAGGGATTCTGCACATTTTCACTTAACTTTGACCTTTAATGGGAGAGAACACAGATTACTCTGGGGCAGATTCTTTTTTTTTGTCTTTCATTTTCATTTCGGAATCTTATACAGAAATATGAAGGCCTGGAGAAAAGGATATCGGGTTCTCTTTTCTTTCTTCGTTTAGTCTGTGCAGAAAAAAAAAAACGAAACACTTGGAGGCTAGACGAACGGAAAGCCCAAGGAAGAAGATCAGTGAAGAGAGTGAGAAGAACTTAAAAGAGATTAACTGAGCCGAAACCGGTGACGCAAAAGCACCTTATGACCAATTACGACCGCGCGTGCTCACAGGTAAATTAAATAATTTCCTCCAAGTGTTGGCTTTGTTTTCAGTTTTTTTTTCTCATTTTTCCTTCTCCCTTTACTTCCTCATGAAAGGGACATAAAATGTAACTATATGAACACCACGTGCTCGTTACTACCAAAATTTAGATGTCTCTGATTGATTTATTTAGTTCATTTGAATTAAATAGCAAATTAGAAAGCTGAAATTTATTACTACATATGCTCTACTAGCTTTTAACTAAAATGTGAAAATTTCTAAAACAGCGTCTGCAGCTTCATGAACAAATTTTAATAAGTTCATAGAAAACATAGCTTCCTCCTTGAAGCTTTTAACTATCAAAATTTTTTATTACTAAGACGTGGCGTAATCACAATAAATGAGGTTGCTGAAAATCATTTGGAAATCGCATCGGATATAAATTTATCCAAGAATAAAGAATACAAGAAACAGACAATGGAACCTTTATTTGGATATAACGCGGGTAAAGCTAACTTATAATTCTATAGCTGGATACAAAGATAAATTTCAAACTAAACAAGGCTTTTTCTTATTGATTTCATGACTGACGTTCCTTAAAAATTACATTCTCGAAAATAAAGTCACGGAAAGCATGGAGGCAAGATTTCACGTGGCATTCTTTAAAAAGTCACTTTTGGGACTCATATTTTTATTTAAAGCAGAAATTTAATTTACAGGAAGTTGATATTATTATGCTAAGTTATCGCTGTTAGTTCTTCCAGCTGGTTTGGATTTCCGGGGATTTCTCTGTTGTCATAAGTGTTTTAAAGAGAAAACTTTATTTGAATTTTCATGGACCGAAAGTAAACAGTGAGCATTTTCGCAGACAAGCATTACAAATAATAATAAGCAACCATTAACCCAATAAGAATCATTCAGAGAGATCATTGTGCAAAACTTACGAAGGCTATACCATTGCAAGAAGGGATTCTGTTTTTGTAAAATTATTTGGTCCCGTCAGAATTTCTTCCATTATTTTATTTCTTCTAGCATACTAGAAATTTGAGAATTGGGTCTTTGAGAACCCAAAGTACGACTCTTCCATTTTTTTAAACATCATATGACGATTTTAAAACGATATTATAGGTATATTTCGAGAGCTATTAGAGAATGAGAGAAAACGTAACACTCTTGGGCTTTTTTGTTTCCAACAGTTTAAGTTGTAAAAAAGTAAAGTAAATGTTTCAGCCTGTTTCAGTCCATTGCAGGACACAGGCCGCCCCACGGGGGGTATTTGGCCTAATCTCCCGCGCTGACCAGACGAGTTGGGAGATGCAATTTTGAGCTTCTGCCAGCTTTTTACGACTGCTAGGTGGTAGTGGCAGCCGAGATCGACGGCTTAACGTGCCTTCCGAAGCACGGGAGTTTAACTTGTATCAGGGCCGTACCCGGAAGGGGGGGGGGGGCTGCAGCCCCCCGAAATTTTCCAATTTGTCAACTATTTCTGTTGCTCCGGGGACCCCCCCCCGCTAGAAGAATAGGGCCAGCCCCCTCACCCCCCCCCCGAAATAAAATTCTGGGTACTGCCCTGACTTGTATACTGGTATAACTTGTATGATTAAGATTCGCATTATAGGTACAGTACCGATCACGAAATATTCCACTTCACACCTCACTTCCACTGATCGATTAAATCTTCCTGTTATATTTCTCTAATAGCTAAAGTTCTGATGTTTCTAGAAACAGATTAATCTATTTTTGAGATAGGGAGAGAGGTGCTACTACGAAAAGTTGGTGAATATTCTGGTGATTGAAAACTTTCTTCAATGAGGTTGCATCATAAAATTAATTTCGAAATTAATAATCTTGAAATAGATTGTATAAATAACTTGTATATTCATTATAATTAATACTAAGTAAGTATGAATAATTAGTATTAATATAATTATTTTACAAAATATACTTTTTGTGTATTACGTTGCATTGTGATGCGCCTTGCATTGTGGGACGTGGACAATTTGAAACTGAAATTAAACTTAACCTTATGAATTAAATTTCTTACAGTTCTCTATGAAACGAAAAAAGTAAATACGGAAAAAAAATAAACTTGACTGTAAAACCGTTATCCTTTCGCTTGGATACAGAAGCTTTTGTTCTTCCAAATCTTACAACGCGGACAACTGAACAAATTCTAGGAGTGAGCAATCAATCAACATTTCCGACAGCGCAATATTGATTTCGTGATCGGTATAGTAAAGATATCATAAGGGCCCTTATGAGCTCTTATAGTATAGTACTATCTGAATGTTTTCGCGTATATTAGAGCTAAGCAAGGCATGAGGGCGCCGATACAAGAGAGGTGCAAAATTAAGAATTTGTTTTCTTTTTGTTTGAGGTGGGGGCGCTAATTATTTTTTTGCATAAGAGGGCTGATTACCCTTCCTCCAGCTGTACACTATCATCGCAATTACTTTCTCTCTCTTCAATGAAAGCTCACCATTAAAAACTAAGGCATCCACGCTTTATATTTATTCTAAATAAAAGTGAAGTATAAAAAGTAAAGAGAGAAAAATGAAGCATTTTTTTAACACCCTTACTCTCAAAATGAAAGTTTAAGTTTTATCGCTTAGAAGAAACAATCTTATTGGCAAAACAAATTCTGACGTCACAAGCTGCTCCAAGCAAACAAAACTCCATGGACATGCAGGAAAAATGAATCTATTTAAATTTTTTTGTGGAAAAAACCCCCCGAAATTGTGAAGAAAGAATTGCTAAAATGTGTTGTCATCAGAAGCAAACCTATATGTAAAATTTAAGAGCGAATGGAAAAGCGGAAGTGCTTCAAAATTCGACTGAAAGGTTCCGTACCATCTCACAAGATCCAAGAGCGAGTTAATATAAGGGTGGTAATAATAATAAGAAGAAGAAGAAATTAAGCCTCCCGAGGAAGGTATAGGAAAGTAGCGGAAGCCCTGAGTTCACCTATTTTTTTTATTCCTTCGTCTGTACTTTTTACCCCCCCCCCCCCCCGTTAGAAAGAATTGATTTTTTCGAACCTTGTATTTAGAAAATATAAAAGAACTTTATCTTCATTTCTTTCTCATCATTTTCGATCGAATGATATATCACACCGTATATGTTGCCATAAAGTTCTAAAGACCAAATGATTGCCACCCCCACAATTACGACCCTATTGGGACAATTTGGCCCAAACTTTACAGTGATGTTGATCTTGCTTAGAGGAACCTGCATACCAAATTTCATTCCTTTATATGCATAAATACGCGTAGACCTTTTGGTCCCTTCTAATTTCCGCCCCCGAAACTCCGACCCCAGTGGGCCAATCAAAACCAAACTAAATAGTGAAGGCGCACATGCCCATAGTAAGCTGCATTCCGAATTTCAACCTTCTACCTAAAAAATTGCGGAAATTATGAAGGGGATGGACAGACAGACAGACGGACATTGTGAAAACAATAAGTAGCTCCATTCTTCCGCTACTTAATAATAATAAAAACAAATTTATTTTTAATGGAAAAAATTGTCATTGACAGGTCTATCTCGGTTTATACCTGAATTTTTTATACCTGAATTGTTAAATTCACAGACTCGTATTCTTCTACATTTATTGCTTCAGCTTGTGTACCACAAAGAATTCACATAGAATCGGTTCTATTTAATTTATTTATTAATGATTTGGCTAAGACTATTGATGTTAATTTATTTCTATTTACTGGTGACTTGAAACTCTATTGGCCCGTCTCTTCTGTTAATGACTGCGTGAAGATTTTACCAGAGAATGACCGGCATCCGTAAATACCCAACCCACTTGCAGAAGAAGGGGAGTTACCGTCACGTCTGGAAGGTTCTACTCTGTTCAAAGGTTCCAATATACGTTTATATACAAATTGTTGAATTCTTTGCTATTGGTGTCGACTCCATTAACAATTATATGCAATCAGGATAGGCATAACTATTTCGATCGGACCCTAAACGATATCCGTTTACCGACATTCAATCAAAATTATAGGCGGCGATTATTTCGTACGCTGGCGTTAAAAGCTGGGCAAACTTACCTCAAGAAATTCGTTCTGCTCCTTTTTAATTGATATTTAGAGGGTGCTTAAATATGATTGTGCAACTAACATTACCCTCCGATGAAATTTCCGTAGTTCTTTTATTATTCGGTACTTGTTGATTCTATTAACTAAACAGGGAGGATATTTGATTTTTTATGTTCATTTATGTTTAAACTTTTAGCTTGATGTCAGAGTTAAAAGAGAACTTCTATTAGTTGGTAATATTGATGATTACTTAGTTTAATGAATATTTATATAACGTGCAATATAATCGATTTTCTGGCCATAGTCGACCATCTTAATATAAGTTTGTTATCGTTTTATGTAACAATTTACTAACCTCGTTCATTCTATTGTTTTTTGCTGAGCTCATGGGGACCTAACTCATAGGTCTAATTTGACCATACTGGTGTCTATTGGGCTCTTGTATTTTTTTCTAACGCATTAAAATAAAATAAGAAATAAAATATAAATACTTTGAATTTTTTTTATTTAGAGTTTATTTTAAACATATTTTATCTGTTAAATATCCAAAAAATTATAAAAGTATTTTTCACTTTTTTTTTTAATATTCATTTCTATCTAAATTTCTTAAATTTCCACAAAAGTATTCACCATCACTTTTAAGTTAGGCAGTTCTTCTGATTTTTGATAAAAGTCTAAAACGATGACTCTAACCTATGCCACCTCTATAGATTTTTGTCCCTGTTGTACAATGAAGTTTCTTTAATAAGAAAATCCATTTTATTTTCATTCCTAATAAAAGACGACACTTTGATTGGCTAGTTTATTAGGTAATTTACGAGTTGAGTGCGCGCTTACAGATGAGAATTGGTCCGAACGAGTGGCTTCGAGCGACTTTGAAAGGTGATAAAGAACGCCGGTTCGAGTAGCTTCGAAACGACTGTTGCCTTTGGCCTTTTAAGGCATAACATGCTCGACGGATTGGTGGGAACAGTGCGAAAAATAAACAACAGAAAACAATCGATGAACAGCGATTCCCCTGGGGTGAATGACTCGTTGACGTCAGGGGTCAAAGGCGAATGACATGAATCGCGCGAGCGAATATAATCAGGCAAATCACACAAGACCAATGCGCAACATATCATCTCAAAGCACATGGCCCATTGGGTGGTTATTACAGATCGCCATGGGTAAAGCTCATCAAGACAGGGCCATTCCTTTTAGATCCCTAAAATCATGAAGATAATTACGGAAAATTTTATTAACAGACTGTGTTCGTTTGTTCCAAGAACTTGAAGTATTTTTAACCAATCTGTGGATACTCAATCTTGCATTTTGATAGGACAACTCCTTGATGAATTAGGTAAAAAAACAAAAGCATCATGCACACTGTATATAAAAAGTGGTAAAAATGTTATTGGGACAAACCTCGCGAGACGATTCCGTTCAATGAAATGGACAAAACATGTTCTATTTGAGGAAAAATCTAAGTTTTCGAGATAGAACGCACAATCGCTGGTAAACTGTAGCAGCTTTTATGATGTGGGTATTGACTCTTGGGGAGGGTGTGTCGACTCCTGATATAAACTTGGATTTCCAAGCATAAGGTCATGATATTATTTGAAAATCATTACCATTCTCTCTTCTTTGCGGCAAAATCATATCCGCCTGTTGACAAAATGAAAATTAGATATTGTTTAGTAGTACAGGGTGTGGCAGAATTCATGCAGATATTGCTTTTAGTTTCGGCGCTAATGAAATGGAAAAGATGTAATGAGGTCATTTGGTAACATAAGTATGCCAAACTATTCTTACTGCCATGATGGCTTGCACGTATGTGCATCAGGAGTTTGTAATTGAAGCTTTTTTCAAAAACAACAAATAAGATCTGTGATAGCGACGCAGGGAGCTTTTCATATCAGTTTGCGCCTTGTCAACATGTCGCAGTTTGGTAATGCGTTGCGTATTTTGATGTTGATAACTCACTTTTTTGAGGAGAGAGCACGAACACTTACAGTAATTATCGGTCGGTATATGAAGATTTTATGGAACTTTTTGAAACCAAAATTCACCAAACTGTGTAAACTGGATGTATAGTTTCAACAGAACTGCCTTGCAGATCGACTCAAAATTATTGATGAACTAAGACTATTTTAGGTCTATAGATTGCAGCGATAATCAGCTGATTGGTGCAAAACTTCAGAAATCGATTACCAAGCGTTATCACTAACTGGGCGATATCATTTCCATTCTAAGTGAAGACAAAGTTTAGCTTAAGCTTATGTTATAATATTTTAATAGCACTCACCATTTCTTTTTGGGAAGTTTTTTTTTTGTCACATCTTACACTACTGTAACATCATGTTCATAATAAAGGGCATAAATAAAATGTATATCCGAATCAAATAGCGCCCCACTATATATATGATAAGATAAAACATGATACCCAGCAGCTCCTTTTGTTCGGTTGACGATGCGGTTCACGCCTCTTGTACGAGCCAGACTCGCATTGATATCTGGTGATGCGCTACCAGACTAGCTTGTTATATGAGCCAAATGGCCACTGTTCCTCTCAATTAAATGCCGCATCTTGTCGACAGAAGAAAAAAAAACACAAAATAAATTTCGGCTGAATGGGTTCAGAATTTTATTTACACTAAACAGATTTGGTTGCATTCGATTTATATAGGGCACTTTTTAAAGGCACTCTGTCTGAAAAATGCTTTCTTGAATTCACTCTTTAAAATGTAGGAAATATAAAAATAGCCCTGGGACTGAAGTATTTAATACAAATTATGAACAGGTATAGTCAGTCACCTACGGTCCCGACATTCTGGCAAAATATTTCAATACATTTTATCCAAAAACAACATTTAGAGTATGGTATTACTTGTATTATTATTTAGTTTTGGATAAACTCTTCATATAAAAATTTATTACTATTATTATTAGCAGTAGTAGTAATAGTAGGCCTATTTATATGAAGTATTTAGACACATTTCATCTCTTTCATCTAAGATCCTTAATAGCTCAAAAACTCGAATTGTGTTTAAATAAGTTCATCAAGTGGCCGACAGAGTCCTCTGAAGCCGTTTGAAATCCGAATTTGAGTGGAAGCCCTGTTTAAAAGATGAGAAGCAGCCACCAAGGCGACCTACGTCAGAGACTGCGCTGCGTTTCGACGAAGTCTATCATCTGAGAGCGGAATCCTCGACTGTAGAGCTGTAGGCCGTCACAAAGTGGACATAGTGCTCGATCAGGAGATTTCCTCATAGACTACAGGGAGACTATTGGATTTTCTGTGAAATTCATGACATCCGTAATCCAGTATTTAATATCAAGAAAATTATTTTACTTTTTTTAGTTTTATTTAAAATAAATTAATTTGAGGCCTTGTGCGCCAAGCTGGAATGTTTACAGAAGAAAGTACACGTCAGTAAATTCTCCTTTTATAACAACGTGGTCAACTTAAAACCCATTAGTTTCACGGACGTGGAAATGAATTTACTGAACATAGGCCTAAAACACAACTTTCGGAGGAAACCTAACAGCAACGACTACGTCAGGTTAGCGGTCGAAGTTGAGTTGGCTTTACTAAAACTTAGTCCTGATGATCGCGCCGCAGCTCGTGTCGCTGCAGCTCAGGAGATGGAAAAAATCACTAGGAATATACCACCTTAAGAAGACTCCAAAATAACTACCCTTATTAAGAAGAAGTTAGCGCGCATTGTTGGAGCCGACAAAGGCAACGCCGTTGCCATTATACTTAATACCGATTTTGACAGCAAAGTCGTTAATTTCATCAAGGACACTGATTCATCCTCCTGAAGAAAGACCCACTCCGACGATCCAAAGAAGCATAAAAACCGTATCCAAGGAATTTCGCTCAGACCTCTCCAAAAACTTCGCTGGCAAAATTATCTGCGGGAAGCCATTTCCTCCGCGTATAAGAGCCCTTATAGAGGTGCATAAACTTAATCAGCCAATCCGCCCGTTGTCGACTGCACCTACACTACTTGTTACTACCTGGCTAGGAGAACTACGTCCGCCCTCAAAAACATTTGAATAACGCGCACTAATGGGAGAAGCTGCACAATCAACAGATAAGTGATAACTTTATTCTCATCTCCCTTGACATTGTAAATCTTTACACCAATGTCCCCTTCCGAGAGACTATATCCATATTCGACAGCTGACTGACAAACAACAGAGTGGTAGAAGACGTCAGGACTGACATCCTGTACTCCTTGAATACCATATGCAGCCAGAATTACTTCAACGTTAAGGACGGGCTCCCCCATTAGTGCCGTTTTGTCGGAAGTCTTTCTCCATCACCTGGAAAACCTGTGTATCATTCCATTGTTGGAAAGCAAAACCTTAGTGTATAACTCCCGATATGTTGATGACATCTTCATCATCTTTAACGCCAACGAACCCTATGCTGACACCTACTGAACACCTTCAACGGATTCCAAGACAATTTATCCTACACTATGGAGAAGGAAACAGATAATTGCATAAACTACTTGGGCCTGACCATCCACAAAAACCTTGAGAAAAAGAGCCTGGAATTCTAAATTTTCCGAAAACCCACCACCACCAGCAACATTAACGGCTTCTCCTCCAACCCCCCCCCCCAAACATAAAACCGCGGCTTTGAGGTATTACTTTCGCCGGACTCTTACTTACCCAATCACTAGAAGAGACAGAACGGATGAAAAACTTACTTTCGACTTGCCAGGAACAGCTCCTTCCGGACCAGGTGACGCACTCCATCTTCAATAGGACTAAACGTAACCCTGATGAGAATAGTCACAAGAACTACGTTGCCTTTACCTACACCGGCCCTGAGGTCACCAGGGTAACGAACATTTTCCGGGAGCGAGGTCTCAGTGTAGCCTTCGGGACAGCTAACAACTGCAAGCGCGCCCTGAATCCCAAAGCGACCCCTGCAGACGAGCACGATATTTCCAAAAGCGGTGTATATAAACTCAGGTGCCCTACTTGCAAATACTTCTACATTAGCTGCACGAAAAAGTCTTTCAAGATGTGATGTCGATACTCAAAGTGGAATCTGACCACAGGAGAATACTGACCCATGAAGCCCTGATGATCAGAACATTTATTAAAGAATTCCCGAACAAGAACTTGAATGGACAAACCAGCTTCGAGAGGAACCCTATCCTGGAGGCTGTCAACAAGAAGAGACGTCGACGCACTAATTTTATTCCTTTTTTAGTTTTATTATTGTAATTCAAAGCTTTATTTGCTTAATCCTGTATTTCATTTGTTGATTATTCGATGTTCTCTATAATCTCAGGATATACCATTACTTAAGAAAGGATGTCTTTTTCAATGAGGTTCTCTGCGATGATATCTTCATCTTTATGGAATTCTTTCATTAAAAAAATTGTCGTCAATGTATGAAAGAATCTGTATGATGTCTTTTTCAGATACCAGTTGATGAGCATATGATGTTACTCGTATGCTTGAGCTTAGGATTACTTCCCTATACGAGTCAACTGAGACCTCTTGTATGGGGGTTTTATGATGCTTTTTCTTCCAGTAAAATAATCTTCATAATGTACTTACTTAGTGCTGCTTTTCATTTAGAATAAATTGAGATGACATCAGTCAAGTTCCAGCACTCGCATTTGTTATTATTGGTATAAATAATTTTATTTCACTATAACTGTACAAGAGTCGACTTTCGCCTTTCTTATGGCATCATCAGTTGTAATTGTATATTTTAACAAGGATTTAAAGTTATTATATAATTGTTAAGAGAAAAACGTTACTTCTTTGTGACGTAATTGTCATTGTTAAGAGTTATTGTTTAATATTACCCCCATAAAATATTAAATAATATGAAAGACAATGACAGCAATTTATTATTTAATCAATTACTGAAAGAAACAAGTATTCAAAAATTGATATATAAAAATAAAAATATAAAAATGATTTGTGAATGACAAAAATAAACAATAACTCTATGTTTATATATTGTTATTATATATTGTTATAAAACTATTAAAGATAGAGAAAAATTTCCGATTGCTACCCTGTAGAGTAACACCACATTAGTCTAAAAACAATTTTTAATCACACCCTTCCCGCTTGAAAGATTTTGAGAAAATGGGCGAGAATGAGCCACTCAAGGTCAGGTTGAGCTGGCCAGGTTGGCTGAGGTGTGCTTCACTGCAATTCAAATGTGTTAGAAACTTCAGCCAATCTGGCCAGCCCAACCTGACCTTGAGTGACTCTTTCTCGCCCATTTTCTCAAAATCTTTCAAGGGGAAGGGTGTGATTAAAAATTGTTTTAGACTAATGTGGTGTTGCTCTACAGGGTAGCAATCGGAAATTTTTCTGTATCTTTAATAGTTTTCGAGTTAGTAAATGGATGACCTTAAATTTGAGGGTCAAAGTCAGATTTGAGTGCTGCAATGAATTCTCCACCCCCCCCCCCCATT